>JANWGL010000739.1:0-15001 GCA_025200755.1 Ceratobasidium sp. C01
GGGTTATTTGCTTTAATACATCCCTATAAAAACAGGGAGTGTTGAATAATATCTCCACTTTTTGCTGACACAGCTGTTGCAGACAGTTGTTAGAATTGGCAAAGTAATCACCAATATGTTGTACTTTGCTTTGTTTCTTGGCAATAGATCACTTAAGGTATATGTATATGTGTGGATGCTGCCGTTCAGGATGACACTGGTTGTCAGAACACTGATTGATTGGGGTTGAAACTGTCTGTTAGTCCCATAAGGCCTGAGATATTACTGTACAATTTATTGTCTTGGCTCAGTCGAGTATTTAAAGAGTCTGTTCACGCAATTTCATAGTCAACTTGTCGATTCTCTAGCTTTAGCCCTCATGGCAACTCCAACACTACTTCAACTTGTACTTGGTCGACTCGAGCGTGTGGCTACAATGTCTGCTGATTCAGTCATTGATAGTTTCAGTGGTGTCCCCCCGCTTCCTGCATCACTGTTTGTGTTGGTTTGCAGTTCTCCTTCAACACATTTCATGTCCTTAGACACCATAGATGCTTCCTACACTTTATTCCTCATGCTCCCAGTCCCAAATCCTTCCCAACTCTCCCAAATCTGTGCCTCCCTTCTGCAGGTGTCGTCTGAATATCCCACCAGCTCTCCTATATCACTGTGTGTTGACTATGCCAATTGTCCAACCCTCTTGCCCACCTGGATTGTAGAGGTCTGGCCGCGACTCTACACACTGGTGTGACTGAGCTGGGATTGGAGCCAGACAAAAATCAGAGCTTGAGGTGCTTTCTCGCTCCTCTAGTAACCCGAAACCACTTGCGCTTCAGCTGCTCTGCTTAATTCCAACTCTGCCTCTCGATTCACCCAGCCCAAATACTGTTCTTCAACATTTCCGCACGTCACATTTACTCCCTCTCATACACAATGCTTGGCTGAGCGATGACCACATCAACACTGCAGCTGAACTAAATAACTCACACCCCCAACATGTCACTGGTGTTCATGCTTTAAACTCACATTTTATTGACTATATGTGCCATCAGTTTGAGTGTTCTCCGACATACCCTGCCTCTCGCTTGACTACACTTGACAAACTTATTATTGGCTTGACCACTACTGAGCTTTTGATTCCTCTTCACCTTCCCTCACACTGGGTCCTGCTCTATGTGAATATCACATTACAACAGTGCTCGTACACCGACACCCTTGATTTAATGGAAACCCATGCACCTCCCGTCTCAATTGGTCTACTCAATTGCTGGCTTTCTTGTATTCTTGGGTTAACTATCACTCGAAAGCCTTTGCCTCGGACGTTAGGTGTTGGTCACCAAGTTGAATCCAGTCCTTGTGGTATTGCTGTTATGTCTTCAATGGCACATTATGCGCTAGGTGGATCTTATTGCACTTGGACACAGTCTTCCACCATGGACCATTGATTGGCATCAGCACTTGTGCTCTCTAACCCTCATTCTCACCTGGTAAGTGAAGGTTATCTAGGATTATATGCAAAGTAACTTAGATTATCTCTCCAAGGAATCTTCCATCCCTGAGACATACCTGGAGGATTTAGACAGTGATTCAGACATGGTGCCTTCTACTTCATGCATAGACCATTCCTTGGGAGTTTGAAGTGCATCTTTGGATGCATCTTCACCAGCTTCAGATTGATATACCCCCCAAAGACATTTGGCGCCTGAAGTAAAGCTCCACCAAACTACACTCCCCTTCAAACCTATTCCCCGTGAGGAGTGGATTGTTCAAGAGAAGCGATGCTATGCAGATTCCATGGAGGAATGTCAGGATGAATCAGCCCGGTTTCAGTAATCAGAGCTTCGGAAAAAGGCCAAGAAACGCAAGTATAAGCGGAATCATAAGTGTGCATGGTGTGCTCAAGAGAGGGAGGCCTGGGAAGCTGCTCA
Organism: Ceratobasidium sp. C01; assembly: GCA_025200755.1. Classification (NCBI taxonomy): domain Eukaryota; kingdom Fungi; phylum Basidiomycota; class Agaricomycetes; order Cantharellales; family Ceratobasidiaceae; genus Ceratobasidium; species Ceratobasidium sp. C01. The sequence goes on from JANWGL010000739.1 coordinate 1,908, forward strand.
GGCAGCCAGGAAGCAAGAGGTCAATGCTAGAGTACGTACCCACACTCTCTGTGAACCTTTGCACATATCTAACTATTTTTGTAATGTATAGATGACACATTGCCTGTGCCAATATGCCCTTGACAAACGATTTCAGCCCTCTCTTGACCTTACAGTGCTGTCAATGCGGCAGTCGCTCAGCAACATCCCAGCCAGCCTAGCAAGCGACAAGTTCCGCTTCAGCCGACATGTCAAATCAACTGGTGCCAGGATATCTATTGGAACTTGATTGAGCTGATTGGGCAGGCAGTAGGCTATCCTTGGCACCCTGTTGATATTGTGGCACGGATCCGTTTAATTGACGCCAATACCTTCCAATACCTCCGACCCCAATGAATCAGCCAGTGGCGAGATCATCGATCCCCTGACCAGCTGAGATGGACTGAGGCTCACCTCTGTGCTATCAAAGCCGGTAGTTGACCACAAAATGGCACTGGACAACTCAGTGTTCGTGTAAGTTGTGGTTGCTTAATTTCATGTCAAGTCCCATCATTGACATTTTGTATTATAGGGTACTTACCCAGAAGTTGTCAAAACCATCAAGAAGTGCCTCACAGACCTTCAGAAGACTGGGGTCAGCTTGAACCTCAAGATTATATGTGGCTACATGATGGGCGTTATTCAACACTTCATGCCAGAAGCATTTTTGCTGGTGGCTCGGTCTGGACACCTCTTTTGCTGTTCTGAGCGCTTTGTATGGCAGTTCCTTCAAGAGGTACTTTCCTGGTCTGTTCAAACAGCCACCCGGGCAGCACAGATATATCCCTTGAACGTACACACTGTCCTGCTGCATGCCTTCCTCCGCATTGTCTGTGCTGTGCATGATTTCATCATTCCCACCTCCTGCATTGTTAATGCCGACCAGACCCAGGTCGTTTATAGCTCTGGGGATCAGAAGACTTGGACTCGGACTGGGCAGCAACAAATTAGCATTGTAGGCACTGAAGATAAACATGCTTTCACACTCTTGGTTGCTGTCTCTGCTTCTGGCCATCTTCTCCCATTCCAGGGAATATATGCAGGTAGATCAGAATGCACTGTTCCTGATTCAGACTCCCCTGGGTACTCTGAGGCAAAGCAACTTGGCTTTTTGATTGATTACTCCAATACAAATACCTACTGGCAGACCTTTGAAACTATGTGCCACTGGGTTTCCAACATTCTTGTCCCCTACTTTGCTGCCCAGCGAAAGCAGCATAACCTTCCTGTGGATCAGCGATGCATTTTACATATTGATTGCTGGTCTGTTCATTGCTCAGCTCTCTTTTGCACATGGATGCAGGAATATTACCCCTGGATCTTGCTTATGTATGTGCCAGGTGGTTACACTGGGCTCTTTCAGGCCTGCGATGTCGGAATCCAATGTATCCTAAAGATTGCAATCTGTAATTGCGCTCACACCAATATTGTTGCTGAAACTGTATGCGCACTGCAGTCTGGAGTTGAAATGCAATATGTGGTGAATGATCAGTCCCTCCCAACCCTTCACCAGCACAGCCTGAACTGGATTCTTCAAGCCTATCATACCATCAACAGGCCAGAGCTTATTAAGAAGGTATTTCACCCCAGCTATCACAGTTCTATACCATATTCTAATTGTGTTTATCACTCCAGGCATTTTGGTTGTGTGCTGTCCCAGATACGCCATACAATCTTTCTTACGAGAGTCTGACAAGCATCGCTGCTAGACAGGCTGTTGTGCAGATTTGTACACAAGACCCACAGCTCATTACAGAACTCCTTCTGAACACCTACCCTGCAACGGTCACAGAGGAAGCAGTTGAGGAGGAGCCTCTAAGTAACATCATGGACAAAGGTGGTGAGCTTAATCCCACAGTTGATGAGGTTTGGAGAGTACTGATGAATGCTCAGAGCGTTCATGACACTATTCAGCCCATTGATGGTGCCGATGAGCTTGAGGATGATGAATCTGAACATATGGCGGCACTTGCACTGCCGGTCCCTGTTTCTGTTGTTACTCGATCGGGTAGAGCTGTACGGCTGTCTTCTCAGTATTCTAATGTGGATTTTGTTGCTTCTTGAGCCATGTCGTTATATAATGCACATTTATTTATATATTTTATACTGCACATATAGTTGTACTACCATAAAAGGAAAGTGGTGTCCCACCGCGTCATTTGCTGGTGGGACATGGGACTTTGGAAATTCCTAACATCACGTTGGAACTGGCTGGGAGTGGGACTGACGTTGTTCTTTTGCCAGTACAGTATAGCCAGGTCACGTGACCTGGTTTTGATGTCTTTTTACTATCACTTTGTTGAATATTACTGCATATATGTGTTCTCTGCTGGCCCCCTGTTCCCTGTCTGCCCCTGCTCTGAGTGTCTTTGAGTCTTATACCTTCTGAGGACCACAAGTCCTTTCAATTAGTAAGACAGCTATGTTGGCTATTGGGCCACATACTACATTTAGCTCATTCAATTCCCCCAGCAGGTTGGTCATATTGAGCTGCTCCCAGGTGAAGGGCCAGAAGACAAGTCAGGGTGAGTCATCCTTGTGGGGTCTACGGGTGCCTGAGACATACTGTATGCGGCTGTAACATTGCACTGTCCCATGTGCCAAGGAGCTCAGTGCAATGCATAATTTAGGGATTGTCCCTATGTCCCAGACCCATGAGAGCATATACTCCCCCAGGGGACAATTGATTATATAACATATTTACATAAACAAACTATGACTCATCGGTTCTCTCCCAAGCTTGCCCTCCCCATTGCCCGCCCTCTTCCTCAGGTATCACCTTGGCCCTTTCCCCCACCACTCATGCCCGTCCACTTATTCTCAGCTTTGTTCTTTCCTGCAACCCAGCAGGTCATCTGTTGGGGGTGCTTTCGTGTTTCAGGGCTCCTGGCGGCATCAAGATAGCTAGTTTGCATTGGTGCCTGTGTTGAGGATAGGCAACTGTGAGGTTTTTTTCTCTCCTGCTTGACCAGGCTTGCTTCACTTACCAGGCATGATTGGTAAATATTGCAGGATGTATGCCACCAAGGACTGCAAGATCAACCGCATATGCAAAATCTTCATGTGGCTATTCCAGTTCAGCTAGAATTGAGGTAAGTGCTTAAATTTGAGGATTCAGTTTGGGCTCATCAGGCTCTTGCCTTGATACTATAGGGTCTAGAGTTTCTTTGAGAGCTCCCTCAGCTGTAATTGGCTTGTGGGGGGGAGGCTCATGGGCTATGCTTTGGAAGGAATGTTCAGAGTATTTGAATATGCAGTGCAGTGTCCCATGTCCTCAAGGGCCAGTGCATAAGCTCCCCCTGAGACATGCTGATGTAAGCAGTGCATGGTTACAGTTGCATACAGTAGGTAGAATAGTGTTGGCAAGGTCTAGTACGTTCAGTGACTATTAATATATAGCTAGTCAATCAAGCAACAAACAAAATAGAAGACAAAATGTACATCACTATGTAGGATGTGGTTTAGGCAGGAGGCAGAGGCAAACAGTGCCACACAAGTGTTATGCAACAGACTTGGGTTGCAATTTCGTTTGACGACGCCAAGACAGAGGAGTAAGCATAGCTCACCTTTCCTCAGGACATTTAAATAAGTCTAGAAGGTGAAGCTGCACTAAGGCAATTGGATAGGTGAGGTTGTATGGGTGGAAGGAGGGGGCTGAACTCAAAAAGTGGGATCTGTAGTAGCTTAGGGCCAGTGAAAGACTTAGAGGCATTTTATATAGGTTCAAGGTTGTGTGCAGATAAGTGTTTGGGGTTCAGAACATCATGAGATTTGGCCTAGGTCATGTGGCACTGTGACAATTGATCCCCACACATGCAAATACCTGCTCCCTGCTGTGTGGACCTTATGGAGTTGCCCATTGTCAACTTTATCACCAATCAAATCTTGACACATCCAAACCAGCTTAAACCCACATTGGATGTCCTGACACAGAAAGGAAGTCACCCTGTTTGCCCACCCCTACTTGCTAGCTAAACCAAAATAAGTATAACAATGCAGAACAACCAATACATGAAGCATACCAAGCATGAATGACTGAGGGCTGAGCAAATCTGTTATGTTTATAGAAGATACCCTACTTCTCATATAAAACACAACCTAGCAGATTGTTGAGCTGATATGAAGCAACAATGGCTTGGTACTACTGGGTTTAGTCTGCTGAAGTGACTGTTATATGAAGTACACACCCCACACATTTTGAACAAGACCATCTGGTGAGGATGTAAGTAGGTCTAAGTTAAAGTGTACAATACAATCAAAGCAGAGCTAACCTAGTTTTGCACTGGGACCGCCACCAGGAGTGCACTGATCATTGGCCATACCGAAACTGCATACAATCATAGATTGGTGTTCAGTAATTCAAGAATATGCCAATTACTGTGTCCTGTGTACATAGACAATAGAGAGGGATTGCACACCCTTCAATCTGTTCCGCTTGTACAATCAGTTTGAGTATCATAGGGGCATCGAAGCATCCAAGAGCAGTAAGGGAGCCACATGTTTAGTTAGCCTGTTATTCACCCTGTTTGCATGATTTATGACACCAGCAGAGTGTCCCTGAAGGGATCAGGGATGGCATACATGTGGTCACATGCAGGCTCTAACAATAGAATGCTGATCAAAACAGCTCAATCCTATCTACCTGAGCCCTCACGTTGTGTGAACACCAACTAGAACTAGACTGTGCTGCTGGAGATGAAATTAGACTTCTGATGTCCATCTGGATCAAAATTTAACTCACTGCAAGCACATTCTCAGTGAATTGCCCCCTAAAGGTCTGTCATATAATTTGAACAGACCACCACTGTCATGAGCCACCTGTTTCTGTTTCCCTTGTTTCTGTTTCTTCTCTCATTGCTGTGGCTCTCTCCTTGCTGCACAACCTCTCCTTGCTGTGGACTCTTCTCTTTGCTGCAGACTCTTCTCTTTGACTCATGCTGTGTACTATGGCTGCACCTGACTGCACACTGCATGACTCAATGTGTGCTCATGTTTGTCAGGTGCTGCGCACCCTTGTGTTTATATATTGAGCAACAAACAAGTCTGGTACTCCAGTTTGTTCTACCTCATCTATTCATACTCTCTACTAGTGTGACTTATACCTGAACATCTATGTTGCTCTTCTCTCTCTCTCTCTCACTTGGTCACCAACAACCACCTTTGCAACTCTTGACTTCTCCTCGACTACACCTTAGAGGGTCTTGACATTCCAGAACAAGCTTCTTGTATCAGATACCAACCATTCCAAACAAAGACCCCTCAGGTACTGAACATCCCAACCAAAACCAGCCAATATATACTGAACATTCTGAGCAAGTCAAAACCTCTGTGCAATGTCCCAACAATCATCCAGTGGCCTATCATCAGTCCAGCCATCAAGGGCTGTAACAACCCAATAACCACAGAGACTGGACCTGAGCGTATGAATGCCAACGCCCTGCAAACACAATCCAATGGACCTAGCATTCCAAGAGCCATTGTCTTTAGTCAATCCCCTGAAGTCCTATCACCACAAGCCCAACAGATACTGGGGTCCTATTCCAATACCACCAATGTAGGACTAGAGGAAATACATGACAACGGCAAACCAACCATCCTGATTCCCCCTCCAAATCCACCAAGGCACACCCCTGCCTTCCCTGAACACCCTGTGACCAAGGAAGGAAGTTGCCTGGGGTACCATTCTCCCCCCAGTTCCACCATACAAGGTGTGTACTGGAGCACACAGAGAACACACACCTCTGACTTAGCCGTCCACGCAAAGAACCAGCTGTCATTGTTTGGCAAGTCAGGTGACTCGCCCATGGATCAACTTCCAGTACGTGCGTCTCCTCTCAACCACAACCGTACTCCTGAGCACCTCCATATTCTCCCTCAGGTGCTCTTGTCTAAATTTTTATCACACCCAAACCGTTACTCCTCCACACCCTCCTCTACCCTCCTCCTGCCACCCCCCCCCACCAAACGATGGCTGATCCCCTCAAATGTGTCTTCAATGCCCATACACTCCACAACAAATGCAACGGGGCAAGGCCTAAGTCCTTTGCACCTATATGATCATACACCACTCTGCTGTAGTGAGTTTGTCTTTCCAAGTTACTACTCGTCATTACCTTGCCGAATTTTGAGTGCGCCCTACATGCAACCCACTCCTTCCTTACACCGCCTTATGTGTGAGACAACACCACTGGCCACATACTAGTGACTTCCTTACTGTACACTGTCTCATGGACCCGGTACGCCAGACAGTTTTTGGGCAAGCCCACCCAGCAGTCTGAAAGATCTCAAGACTGCGCTCCAATTGCCTACACCCATTTGTACACACTTCTGGGTCAACCGCACACATTTGGTCTACCTTTTTCTCACTACCCTTCCTACAGATTCCACTGCTCCGTACACATCCTTTCTAGACCTCCTAAGTCCTGTTTCCAAGTCCTCCTCTGCGACCTCCTTATAAATCTATTCATTTCCAAACCTTTCACCCACCTGCCCTCCACGCTGGGGTACCCTGTGTCCGCAGGATCTAAACCCTTCTCCATAACACATTCTTCTTTGTTACTTATCTCTCACTTGGCCATGTGCTGGCTCTGAAACCAACATGTTTGCTAAAACATTACAGATCCCCAGATCCACAACTGAATCCACCAGCTAGCACAAGCAGACATCAGCAAGTTTGTTGGCATCACAGGAGTGCTCTTCAGCAGCTAGAGCGGCCGGAGCAAGGTATTGAGCTCTGAGAGCGCTCTGGGAGCACTCTCTGTGCTCTCCTGTTAGATCGGATCTTGTCCCCTACCATGTACTTCACAACATATGCTATCTTCTTATCTATCAATTGATTTTGCTTCCCTTTTGTGTTAACCTAGCTAAATGCTAGATAATACCCCCTACTAAGTCTGCAGGAATTGACCTGCATGCACTTAGATTCATGGAAAATATCTAAAATACACCTCTGAACACAGCTGTCTGAACGTTGCATAATATGGATTATCATACAAATGCACCCTGAACTAGGAACAGAACACTCAGAGCACTGGGAGTGCTCTCAGAGCTTGATACCTTGGTCTGGCTGCTCTACCTGCTCAAGAGCACTCCTGCAACGCAGACAAACTTGCTGATGGATTTAGACACAGACCAGACCTAGTGTCCGGTGTAATTGCTTCAGCTGTCAGCTACAAAATTCCGCGGGCTGTTAGGAAGTCTTCAAGAACGGATGGAAGGACCATGTCCCACTTAGTTTACTCACCAATGCCTACTGCCAGAGCAAGGCAGTGTTCAAACACCAAGGAGACCAGCTGTATCTAAACACCAGAGGCAAGATTATCCTAGCTCCTGAGAACCTTCCAACCACAGATAGGTCTGAGCTAGACCTAAGTCTGGACAAATGGACTCAGGCCTAGGGGAGGTTGTCAGCACTCATTTGGTGCTACCTACCTGAATGCCTGCCTCAATGGGACACCCACATCAAGCTCATTTTTCAGTTCCCAGAGCAATTGCGGAACTGGTCCAGGCATCTGCTATATTTCCAGGAACTCTGAAGACGCTCAATGGAGAAGGCTATCGATCCGGCCATCTTCCAGCAGGACATCTTCAACCAGATAGTCTACATTGAATGTGACCAGGCCATTGAGTCAAGGATGGCTGCTAGCCGATCATCCTTTGCAGCAGGGCCCACATGCTCCCAAGGACCTGCCTCCATGCCTCTGACCATGCCCTCCACAACCACAAAAACTCAGCCAATCACACACCCAGCCCACACCTCACGGAGTCTAGCCAAATGTTTTTGTTGTGGAACAACTAGACATAGCTTTCAGCTCTGCGACCGAACCACCTTGCCCAACAAGAAACCAACCATTGCCGCTAAAGGCTCCAACAGCACATGGTCAGTTGGAGGAACAGCCTTTTGCTTCAAATTCAACATCAAAGAGGAATGCGTCTCAGCCACCTGCAAGCACTGGCCGCACTTCTGCTCACTGTGCCGAGGAGCATAGCCCAGTGCCCAAGCATGCTCAATCACACTCAGGTGACCCCCGTAAGGTCACCACACCTCTCCTCCCAGAAAAATGGGAGTCCCTGCTCCACGCGCTGGGGATTCTGGAGGAGTTTGGCGATGTCCCAATTGGTCTGTGCAAAGGGTTCCACATCGGAGCTAACAGTCCTGTCACACAATCTTACATCCCGCCTAATCACAACACTGCTACCTCCTGCCTGCATGTTATATTCAATCACATTAATGCTGAGGTCGAAGCTGGCCAATATTCAGGCCCATTCACCCAAGACAAACTTCACAACCTCATTGGACCTTTCTGTACGGCACCTCTTGTAGCCATCAACAAACCATCTGAGCATGGCAGGTTCCGGGTGATTCACAATTTCTCATACCCACATGGTGCACCTATTGAGGTCTCACTCAACTCACACATAGACCCCAGTGAGTTCACCTGCACCTGGGGACATTTTGGTGATGTCGCTGCAGTGGTGGCTTGGGCACTGGGAGGTGCCAAGGTGGCTACCCTGGACGTATGGTTGGCCTACCAGCAAATGCCAGTACACCCTGATGATCAAGCACACACTGTGATCAGCTGGGACGGGAACTTCTGGGTGGATCCCCGGGTTACCTTTGGCGCCGGGAGCTCAAATGGTATCTATGGCTGCTGCAGGGACATGATGGCCCTTATTTACTTCCTGCTTGGCTTCGGACTCATATTTAAATGGGTGGACAATTTTCTATTTATTCATGCGTCTCCTACCACTGCTGACAGTGCCAATTTGCCGCCCCTACTCTCCATCCAAGCCATTTATGACCTGGCCATCTCACTGGGTTGGCCATGGAAAGAGTCCAAGACCCAACCATTTGACCTTATTTTTGTCTATCTGGGCTTCCCATGGAACTTGGGTGAGAAGAGAGTCAATATCCCTTAGGCCAAGTGCCTAAAACTCCTGGTGCACATTGAGGAATGGTCCCCCAACACGTCAATCTTGCGAAAGCAGGCAGAGAGGCTGGTCAGGTCACTTGTTCACTGCTCACTCGCAATCCTGGATGGCCGACCTTTCCTTGCCAGTCTCATTGCCTTCTCTGCATCCTTCCCCCATGCCTATGACAAACAATTTCTCAAGAATTCACCTTCTGCTTGGGCCCCTGAGGACATCGCATGGTGGAAGGCCTGGCTAAGCCATGAGGACTGTGGCTCCATATTGTCATTACCACCAGTACACAACAACATCTTTATTGCATCGGACTCATCCTCGTCTTTTGGCCTCAGGGTGGTCATAGACTCCATGTTTGCAGCCTGGAAGCTCCTGGGCAGGTGGAAAAGCCAAGGGAGGGACATTGGATGGGCTGAAGCGGCAGCGGTTGATCTTGCTGTCATGTGGCTGATTCACCTGGGCATTCACAACACGTCCATCACACTGGTGTGTGATAACCAAGGTGTAGTGGGTGCCTGGAAGTTGGGCAGATCACAGAACATGAGACAAAATGAGCTGATTGCACACATCAGCACTAAAGCGGCATTGGCAAACCTCTGGGTAAAGCCAGAATACATCAAGTTGGCCAAGAATCCAGTTGATTTCCCATTTCAAAGCTGCATACTTCCCAAGCACACCCAAGCTACAGATGTTGCGCCTACCCCTCCTTACCTATTCCCATTTATTATGCACACTATTGCAACTCATTAATTTGCCTTACATGCTTTGTTAATAGCACTCAGATTCTTGTTTTTGTAACCAAGTCACGTGAGCCAACAGTGTCTGAACCCAACCTCCTTGCCTACACCATCACCTTGATGTCACGATTTGCAGACTCCCAAGACTTGCTATCCCCCCACTGACCGAACTATTGCAGCCCAGTGCCCATGAACCCCTGGGGAAATTCAAGGGTTTCCAGATCCACACTCACAAATCAGTTGCAGCCCAAGCAGGCAGCCTCAACAACGACCACCACACCCTCTCTAATTCCTCATGCACCCCAACATATAGAATCAGTCCTGAAGCACAGCCTGGCAAAGAATACTAAGGCCAACTACTCTTCAGCAATCCAAACCTTCACAGTTTTCTGTGATTCCCACCAGATACATGAGTCCCTGCGTTTTCCAGCTGATGAGTATGTTCTATGCGCATTTGCAGCCTCCCTCATGCCTACATACACCGGTTCTATGGCCCACAGTGTCTTTTCAGGCCTGAAGACCTAGCACACCATGCACAACAAACCATGGCACAGCAGCCAAAGACTTGCTCTTATCCTGCGTGGGGTGCAGCCCTGGCGCCATCATCATCCAAATGTGGCCCAAGGGTGCCCGTCACAGTTGATATGCTGGAAGTCCTGGACAAATGCCTCTGGTGGTTGGACCCATTTGACACAGCAGTGCATGTGGCAGCCTTCTTAGCATACTGGGGGCAGTGCCAGTTGGGCGAACTCCAAGGCTTGTCAAAACTGCAGCATGACACATCCAAACTCCCCTCCCATTTGTCACTCAGGGCACCCATGTCTCACAACGGATTGCAGGTGCTCCATCTCCCATCCACGAAGACCCATTCCAAATCATCCACATGTTTTTTGCACAAACAGAGAAACTGTAAATATCCTCAGTACAACGCCAGCTTAAGTTACGCCAAGTACAAACAATTTGGTTTGTCACTCTGCCACTGTAGGTTAGCACACCACATCGCAACTCTATTTAACATTTAACATTGAGGTATCACTGTAAAGCATATTATAGTTAGTGTCATGGCCCAAGACCATGAGCATGCATTTCTCTAAGTCAGGTTTATTCGATTTATCATTTAATTACTTCCTTCATTTCTTCAGGTCATGGATATTCAATTTATCGTAAAAATAGCCACCTTATGTAACTTAGCCACATCGTTTAGGATCTCGGTTACTGTCGCTTACCTAGTTGCTTTGTTCATGGACTTCCCATCTTCCTTACTTCCTGCCACCTTTGTAGTGATTCCCCTTTGTGTGCTGTCCTTTGTATGCGCTTCTATTCTGCTATCTTCCACATGGATACTTCCCCATTGTTCTGATTAGACAAAGGTTTCACATGTATGGTTGCTGTCTGAAAGAATATATAAGGGGAGAGTATGAGAGCCTTAAGCCTCAGAACTCAACCTCCTGTGCTTTACCACACATTCCTACATAGTGCTTATAGCCATCGTGCTCCCTGAGTGCCTCACACCTCCCCTGGCTTAACTTTCAAGCAAGTGCTATTTACTGAAAGGAGTCTTGTCTATTCTACCGCTCTTAGAGCTCTCTATCCAACCCCATACCTTCTGGCTTTGCACTTTAGTGTATTTGGCTTGGCGTTACTTTAGTAATTGCCTTTTAGTCTCTCCTAGTGGGTGTCGCTGACAGTTAGCGTGTTAATTCAGCTTGGATGGAGACCACTCACATCTTAGATCATACAAAGCCTCTATGGATTGAACATCTGGTCCAGCTAATCACATGTAAATCACAGCGATAGGACATTCTTGCCTATATTCAAGAATTGATGTTAATAAATTATGCATGATGAAGTTATCATTTACGGCTAGTGTTGACTATGGAGTGTTGACATTTAATTATAGACTTGCTTTGGAGCAGCAATGAGCCGGTATGCCCGATCACAATTGATGTGAAGGCTATCTATGTCATATCTTTTGCGAATATGTTTCTTGCATTCCTTGAATAGTCATTTGATATTACATGGTGGCGTAGGAAATCTCTCATGGGTGCCACATTGGGAATGTTTAGCGTCAGGTTTGGATATTTGGATAGTCTGTGTGCGGAATCATAGGCAGTGTGTATGTGGCTGGGGTGCGGAAGATACACCGTATGTGATTCCTTCTAGGTGTATCAGGATCTAATCCTTTTTGGTCGCCGCAGTTCTAGCTGCTTCCTTCAGACGGCATCAATCGCACGTGTTCATTTATTCTGGCCCTTGCTCATCGCTGTTGTCCCGATATAATCAAACACAACAAACACTTAAGCTTGAAAAACTAGTTCTGTTAACAGGTACCTGAATGATAAAGCGGCGATCTTTTAAGTATTCAAGGGTGTTGCAATGTGTATGGTATCATGTATCGACATTTGTATTCAGCTGTTTAGACATTGTGAATTGATCTATATACTGGAAACGCATGAACGTTTCAGAGTTTATGTTTTGCTGAAGTAATGTCGAGGTGCCGGAAGAGCAATAGCACTCTCCAGCACCATGACGTTACTCCGTCTCAGAGGTGTCAATGTGAATCTGTGCACGGTGTTCCACATGCTTGTGATGGAGCATTTACCTTTCCACAATCTGAGGGTGTATTGCGCTATCAGTGTATAGTCTAGATCGACACATGTAGTGGAAATGCTTGATGATGAGAATGCACCGATACTATAATTGATGTACTCATATATAGTATTTATGATTGCGTCTATGAGATATGGCAGTGTGTATCATATCATATATCTACATTTGCATTCAGCTATTTAGATATTACGAACTAATCTATATACTGGAAACGCATGAACTTTTCAGAGTTTATGTATTGCTGAAGTAATGTTGCGGCGCCAGGAGAGCAATAGCTCACCCTGGCGCCGCAACATTACTCTGTCAAAATTTTAACTCAGAAGCGTAAATGTGGATCCATGTATGGTGTTTCACATGCATGTAATGAGACGTTTAACCTACTCTAATTCCATGGATGTATTGTGCTGTCAATGCAGACTCTAGATCGGCATGTGTAGTGTGAATGCTTGACGACAAGAATACGCCGATATTATGATTGAGGTATTCAAATATAGTGGTTATGATTGCGTCTAGCATATATGGTAATGTTCTAGGACGTGTTACATTGCTACTCTGGAGTGCGTACCTGTAATCTTGTTGCTATTCATGGTGTTATTTACGTGTGTATGAAATGCCTTATTGCTGTCTACCTTCCTATAGACATATTGCGGAGACCTTGAGATAGGTTGATCTGACATCTAATGGGTACACTATGGCTGTATGGCCCAATGGAGAACTATTTGGAGACTGCACATATACGAGTTTGACGCAAATGATACTTCTTACTTGTTGTTTATTTTGTGTACTGTCGCAACCCAAAGTTGG
>JANWGL010000742.1:0-21923 GCA_025200755.1 Ceratobasidium sp. C01
TTTGTCTTCTTGGTCGCCTTGCCTGTTTATTGCTTGTCCTACAGCTGTATCCTTTCTGTTCTCTATTGGTATTCGCGACAGACTCTGGTCACTATATATTCTCTCGTCGCTGTGTCCGCAGGTGTTTTTTATCATCGTAACTGTGCGCCGCCCCACGTCGCCTATTTACTTGACTATCGATTTCTTCGTTCTTGCCAAGCCCGACTAATCTGCCGTGCCAGCGCAGCATACATAGACAAGTCGGGCCTAGCAACAAATAAGTCTACGATCGACACGCTTGCTCCTCGGCTCGGACGTCTCACCCACATTCTTGAACGCACACGTGGGGCCCTGTCTGGATCTCGTGAGCCCAGCGTGGCTTTTTTTCCCTTCTCACCGAGGCTTCTATTTCATCCGCACGCGCTTTTGGCTGAAACAGGTGATATCCGCTCTTGATTGATTGATTTGTGGTCTGGTCTCTGGTCTTCTGGGGCTGGGGTCGTTGGTGGAGATGTCGGCTGGGCGCGTGGTTTTTGCATGTCTCGCCGATTGGAGCGTGCCCCCTGAGTATTGACGCCGCTGATAAGTTGAATAACAATGACTGGAGTGCCTGCCGGAGTGGCGGAGTTCGGTCGGGATCGCTGTCGCCACGTACGACCGAGGAGAGGTGATATATTATCTATATGTCGTCTGGCTCAATATCGACGCATTTAACCTAGTCGTTTTCACACATTCAAATCTCGTAAGCACACCAGTCTAAAGTCGATTCAGGCTTGGTCTGTAGGCGTAGATTGCGCTTCCTCGTCCCTCGCAGCCTGTTCCTCGGCTTCCACGACCTCGACGTCAAGTGGGAACGTCAGAATGGCCGCGACGCCCGTGAGCTGGTTAAGTTCTGCGTGGGGGGCACGTTAGCCATCAGGGTAAACAGTTACGCGAATATGATTGAGTTGAGAGAGTGGCGGCCACGTACGTTGGCCGGTCTCGTGCATGCTTGAGAAGATGAGCACTTCCCCGCGCTTCTCCCGGACCGAGTCGACAAGCGCGACGTAGCGCTTGCGTTCGTTCACGTCGCTCGACCTGCCACGCGACACTATTAGATCGCGCAAGTCACAAAATAGGGTGTGAGCACGCGCACCGGAAGAGTTCGTCTGAAATCAGGAGTGTGCCGACTGCGCCTCGGTCCGCGGCGAGCGCAACGTGGTCGGGTCCGTACCACGCGCGCATCTCGTCGGCGCCCAACATCTTGAAGAACCTATTTTGTGTTGCCTTGCTGTTAGTGGGTTCTAGCGCGCAGATGTATGCTCGCTTAACTTGTCCAGCATGATCCCTTCCCGAGCGAACTTGGTCTCTTTCAGTTGCACATTGATCTGCTCGGGTTCCTCACGTCATGATACGAAGGAACCGAAGAAGGATACAGGCAGGGCGCACCTCGGGGCTCTTGAGCACATCGACCAGGCTGTGCACGTGTGGACTACTAACGTGCACCCGAACGAACTTGCTCCGAGCCTGGAGAATTGTTTTGTTGGATGTTCGTGTAGCTTCTTGGAAGATGTAGTCATACACGGAGTCCTTTGTAAACCCCGGGCTTGCTATCACAATCACGCGCAAGGTGTCCACCGGGATATGGCGGAGGAAGGCTGCGTAGAGTGCAGAGTAGAATTTAGTAAGGCCCTATGAAAGCGAGGCGAGGTTGGGACATTTGGGTGTTTAAGTGTTTAGAAATTAGACGACGTAGAGATAAGAACTACCTTCTCGTGCATGGAGGATGATCCCATTCGTTTACGCGGCACGGGCACGTCTATGCGTTGTCGGATAACCGTCATGTGTTCTGAGAGTAAGCACACTGCCGCTGTCCCTGTATGCACACACGCGCATCCACACGCGTTCGATTAGTACGTACAAGACATAATTAAATACTTAACCTCACCTTCTCCACAGACAATCGCTCCAACTTCAGCCCCCCGTCCGGGTACGATCGCCTCCTCGACCCGCTGCAGCGCGACGCTATCCCAGTGCTCTTTTATTATCTTTACGTTTCGATGCGCTTCTAGGTCGAGTGTGTGAAATGCTCCCATCTTGACGTGTTTGTTCTCCGCGGCTACTTGCCCTGATATCGACAGGCTCGCGGTGGGGATTGCTGGACCGTTAGTGGGCTGGGCGGCATCGGCCCCGGCGGCAGATGTACTGGAAGATGAGAATTCGAGTTTGGTGACTCGCAGGGTGAGGTGCAGGTGGACTCGTTCGGAGGAAGTTGAACCTGTTGCTGTGACAGACTGTACTCGTCTGGGCAGGGTGAGTGGCCTGTTCTGAGACGCTCGGGAAAAGGACGCACCGAACGGCAGCTGCGCGGACTTCATCTCCCTAAGTTGTATTGTCCAGGTAGGCTCGATCGAAGAGGGTTAATAGTGCTTACTTCTTGAATGAGATTATAGATGTGCCACATATCCTCATCATCTTGTGGGGTCAGAGTTACATATCCCTGCGTTAAAGTTAATTTGCGTTTCGACTGAGAGTCAGGATTCCTCCACGTACGCCTCCATCTTTCTCTATTCTTCGTCCTACGAGCTGCATTATGAATCTCAATTAGTTGAGTATGATGGGTGAAGGAGCATTTTGGGCACGGATACAGCATCTGTTTCCGGCCCCGGCTCGTGACATCATGATCTTCAAATGAAGAATCCGGGCGACCTAAGAGGACCGGCTGCGTTCTCTCAGGGAGTCTGGTTGGCCCGACTATAACTACGCAAGTGAACAAGCTATAAACTAACCAAAAGGGAAACGCTGGCGCATGCATATATTCTATTCTCATAACTATATGAACGCGCATAGGGGCTTGAGGCCAAATTAGACTCATCTCTACCAAGGACGCGTGGCGCTAACAGAATTGGAAAGAGTCGCGAGGCGACACGACCCAAGGACGACCTGAGAGATGCTCGACACGCAGCGTACCCCGTGGTTCTTCCAGGCCTGATACCACGCGCAGCACGCGCACACCGTGAGCTACAGAGCGTACCGGGCATGTATCTTGCAAGCAGAACTCTTCTCCCCGACAACACGACCTCATCCAAGATCTGGCCGAACACTAGCCCGAATATCACTTGGTAGTCCTAGATTACGCGACAGACATCGAACATGGGCAACACGATGACGATCACCCAGCACGGCGACCGGACCAGTATCCTTCATGCAAAGCGACTATCGGTCCTCGTCGATCGAGTCGGGTCAATCAAAAGACGATCGAGAGCTCCTACGTTGGGCGGGCAGGATCCCGCTTCATGTTCGTTTTTCGAAGACGGAATGATTGTGGTCGTGAACCAAAAAGGCCAAGAATACCACGAAGGGACGGAAGCATTGTATGAGCCGCCGCCTTCCGAGTCTGACCTGGATCCGGAGGCGGACCGAGCAGCGGAGAAGCTCCGGAGGGCCCTAGCTTTGAATCCGGTTCCGGCTGCTAGCGTAGAAGCGCCAGAGGAAGACGAGCAGTCACCAGCGTCGCTCGCGTTTTCGCCCCTCCACACCAGTACACCACCCCTCACCCCCTCTCTTCGAGATTCCTCGCCTCCACCGTTCTTTCTACCCTCAGACGAAGAAGAAGACGAGTTAGAAATGGCGACTCCTGTTGAAGAAATTCGCGCCGCGTCGTATGTTGGATTCGACTCCATTACGCGACAGATCGAGCACAAGCTCTTGAAGCGTGGTTTCCAGTTTAATGTGATGGTTGTTGGTATGTTGGGTGTTCTTGTGCGTTTTTTGCGCCTTGTTCAACCCAGCTAACGCGCTTTTCAGGTCAAACTGGACTCGGAAAGAGCACGTTGATCAACACCATTTTTGCGTCTCACCTCATTGACTCAAAAGGTCGCTTTGAGCACGACGAGCCCGTGCGCCAGACCACGGAGATCCAGGCTGTGTCTCACGGTACGTGCCGTTGCTGTTTGCCTCGGGAAGTTGTATTCACAATGTTACCTAACAGTCATTGCTGAGAATGGTGTTAAGCTGAAGTTGAACATTGTTGACACTCCTGGGTATGGAGACCAGATCAACAACGAGGGCTGGTGAGTGCAAACGCATGTTGGTTTGCTCAGCAACTGACGTAGGTTGGTTACGCAGCTGGGATCCAATCATCAAATACATTAAGGACCAACACAGCGCGTATCTTCGCAAGGAGCTTACCGCTATGCGTGACCGTTACATCCAAGACACGCGTATCCACTGTTGCTTGTTCTTTATCAACCCCACTGGCCATTCGCTTCGCCCTATTGACATCATCGTCATGAAAAAGCTCAGCGAAGTTGTGAACGTCGTCCCGGTTATTGCCAAGGCGGACTCTTTGACGCTTGACGAGCGTGATGCTTTCAAGGAGAGGGTGAGATGCTTCCTGTTTGCCTTGGTCGAACGGTCGAGACTCACATCCGCAACAGATTCGCGGAGAGCTCCATTACCACAACATTCGTCTGTACCCAATCGACCACGAGGACAATGACGAAGAGGAGACGTCCCTGAACGAACGTATTCGGGTCAGTATACCAGCCTCATGGACTTAGCAGCCCAACTTACCCACTTTCAACAGAGCGTCATTCCGTTTGCAGTCGTTGGCTCCGAGCGTAACGTGATTATTGAGGGTAAGGCCGTTCGCGGTCGCAAGAACAGATGGGGTGTCATCAACGTTGAGGACGAGAGGCACTGCGAGTTTGTCTACCTCCGCAACTTCCTGCTCCGGTACGCCTCCCCTGTTTCATTCGCTCCTAACGTAACCCTTTCTAACTTGGTACCTTTTCGTTAGAACTCACCTCCAGGACCTCATCGAGACCACTGCGCAAATCCACTACGAGGCATTCCGTTCTAAGCAACTCTTGGCCCTCAAGGACGCATCTAGCCGTCCCGCTGAGGCCCGTTCTCCCGGCTCTTAAATGCTTTATATTGTATTGGGATACCCTTTCTCTCCAACCATGTTCACGTTCTTTTTGGCTTCCGTTCGCTTAGGAGTAATCGGAATATTTCCTTTTTGTCTTGTCGTTCGCTAGTATTGCTATTCTATGATTTGCTCCTTATATCCGACTTGTTGCTACCAATCCAGTGCTTTCCCCCCACACACAAACAATTTAGTATAAAAACAATGGCATTATTGGCGTCAAGTCAAACAAGCCACCGCGGTAAGTAAGACTCAGAAAGATAAGGAGCGAACGGTTGCAGGAACGAAAAATAATAAACGACTGGAGCTACAAGGACCACAAAGCAAACGAACACATACAAATAAAGTAGGTTATAACGAATAGGCGGAAGAAATACATACATCCCCAAACTAAGTGGTGTTAAGAATGCGCAGAACCTTAACAGATAAACGGTATCTCGGAGGGTTACATCCACGGGGCAGGCGGCGCAAACGACTCCATCTCGGAATACGAGGCAATTGGCCTCGAGCTGAAAGACAAGGAACCCGATTCCTCAAGTGGTTTCGAATGTGTACTCCGCCCA
Source organism: Ceratobasidium sp. C01 (assembly GCA_025200755.1). NCBI lineage: Eukaryota > Fungi > Basidiomycota > Agaricomycetes > Cantharellales > Ceratobasidiaceae > Ceratobasidium > Ceratobasidium sp. C01. The sequence continues at coordinate 5,452 of JANWGL010000742.1, forward strand.
CGTGAAAACAGCTGCGAGTCGTACTCCTCATCCATAGCTAGTTCAGGATAACGCAGCAGCACAGGGAACTGCACGTCGCACATCGCCCCAGCAGCAAACACGCCGCTTTCGCAGCTCTCCAGTGCCTCCTGATACATCTCGTCCAAATCAAACCCAATGTCGGTCCCGGCGCTTCCTGCGGGCGTATTGGGATAAGACGAGGCACCGTCAGAGACGTCCGAAGGAAACGCCGCGTACGAAGAGGGCGCGCCGCAAATTGCGGGTTGGTCCTGGTGATCCAATATGGCTGGGGCACTGGCGCGACGGCTGCAAAGGTATTGGAACGAGGGCTGCGGGCTGTCGAACCATTGACTGGAGATATCGGCTGTCAACGGAATGACATTCTCGGGTGAAATGCCATGCAACCAAGACTCCATTTCCTCGTCCAGATGAACAGAGGTCGGTTTCAACATCTGTGGCGCCGGGCTAGCAAAGAATCGACTCATCGCAGTGACGGCAAACTCGACCTCGTCCTCAGAAACAACCAGGTCAAACTCGAGATGGTCGAGACATTGCCGTTCCATAGCCATGATGTTCGTAAGAGAGAACACGTTCTCGATAAGCATCTCGACAGAGCGCGGTTTGCCGAGTTTGCATCGTTTAATCGACCATGCGACGGCATCGCACCAGGCCGCGTTGGTGAGAGACGAGTCGTTTTGATGTTTGGAGGCCACAATGAGGACAGAGAGAAGAATGCAATGAGGGGAAGTGGGGTTATGATCTGAATCACGAGAGATTGGTTACATCCCTGACCATTCTCGTGGCAAAACGAGTACTTACTGTAGATGGGCCTGGATGAAAGACTCATCTCGAGTCGGTCAAGATACAACAAAGCACAAATGATTGTGGGGAGCGTGATAAATGTCGACCTAATAAGCACCGACGCAAAGGTCTCCAGCGGGGGAACGGCAATTGGTTCGGGCTCGAAATCAGCGACAGGCGTGTGGGAGAGGATCTGGTGTATCCGGCAGACGACATAACCTAGTTCACGTGTCAGTAAAATGGCGCAGGATATCGATGGGGCTGGAGACGTACGGATAACCTCTCGTGTCACTGGCTTCTCCAAATGGCGGAGCAGATACTCTGCGTGAGAACTCGGGTGCAGCAGTGAGGACGGGCAGAGCCGTCTAGTAGCATACGCGGTGGGGGACGTCGGCAGTGACATGGGAGAGAGCAAGTTGGTGATCGTCGGGCTGTATCGCGCATAGGAAGACATCCTTGTCCAAGAGAGCGAAACTAGGCAAGGATGCAAAGGAGAGAAGGAGAACAAGATCTGGGGCAGCCTCCTTGCCAGCACTCATATATAAAGCCTCAGATCGACGGGCGCGGGTGACACCGAAGCCCGCACGAGTTTGAATGCCCCTATAAGCCCCTAAACACCGGAAGACACGATCGTCACTGGCTGGATCGCACACATCAGTGGTGCTGTTCGCCAGAATAGGAAGGAAGGTCCAGCGAATGCACTGAGGTAAGGGGCTTGCAAACCAACATAGGTGTTTGAAGCAAGTCAAACCGAGTAATTTCACGGGTCCCGGGTCCAGGAGGCGCTCGTGGCGGGGCGGCCCACGGAATGACTACGGGAACAGCAATGATCCGCCTGCGTACATTCAAAATAGGAGAAGAACTAGTGTGGGTGACCGATTCTCTGTAGAGTTGAACCCACGCCGAGACCAGACAATACAATCAAAACCCAGGCCGCCCTGTTGATTACAGCTACAGCCCCTTGAAAGGTACATTGCCCGCTCGAGTAAATGCGCTAGAGAGCCAAGTTTCGGTGATTTGATAGGTTCGAGATTTCGGTGAGAGTCAGGTGCAAAACAACAAGCGCTGGAGTCAGGGCTGATCAAATCACATCTGCCAAACAGACCGCGAACGGCGGTCATCGGATTATTTGCATTCGAACTACTCGGTGTTGTTCGCAAGGAAGTTTGTCATAGATATCTTGTGAGTCTGATAAATCTGTGAAGTATACATGTCACATATGTCAAATCAAGTGCATTGTAGCCACCGATCGCGCTCTGAATTCTTTAGCTTCGCGCGACAGCCATAGGTCTCAACGCGGTGATATAACAAGATGGCTAGTCGCGACGACAGAATTAATATATACAACATATGGACAAAGACAATCAAAGTAGGAAAGGGCCGCATGGCGCTAGGTAACAACAAGCAATTACGAACTCAGAAGACGGAAAACAACATCGACCAAACTATCACCCAAAATTCGCCGAAATGACACACTGTCCGTAGCAAGGGTGGCGTTCGCGACAGAGGTGGGTGCGCAGAGCCCTGTTTCAAGCAGGGGGTCACTGGGGCTGGGCCTCCGCTGCAGCGGTCTCCGGAGAGGGCGGGACCTTAGGCCTGTTCTTGGATCCCTTTGGACGCCCGCGGGGTCGTTTAGCAGGGGGCTCGCCCTCTTGGCCGCCTGGCGTGACTGGAGCGGGATTGTCACCCGCAGGAACCTTGCGTGGGCGGCCAGGTCCGCGCTTGACAGGCGTGGTCCCATTTGCCTGCGCCACCGAGTATAAAGACGGGCGAGAGATCGGGGACGGGACGGTCGCCGGGACCTCTTCGTCGTCTGCAGCAGAGTCGCCGCTCGACTGGCCGGTTCGGCGTTTGTTTGTGGAGCTTCCGGTATGTGATGGTCCAGCGTCAGTCACTCCAAATATGGTAGTGTGCGGAATAAAGCCTCTGGAGGCAGGCAAAACAAGCACACGAGGGTGACGGAGGGGTGTGATGAGGGTATTGAGAGTATTCAGACCTAGGAAGCGGGCAAGTCGCTCACCTGGCACTCTTCTCTTCCAAAGTCGCTTGTAGACTTGGTAAAGGCGGCATTCCGAGTTCTGCTCGGATGGCATCTACTTCTTTTTTAGCAGCACCGTACTCGCCGTCGGTGATAGTCTTGATTTGGTTCTTGAATTCGTTGATCTCCTTGAGGATAGCCGATTCGCTCAAGTCCACCTTGGATAAATGTAAGAATAGATTGAACTTAAAGAAGTCAAGTTATTCACCTTCTCCCTGTCCTCGTTGACTTCTCGCAGACAGTCTAATAAGCGGGAGCGTTCTGATTCGAGCCAGCTCTTTTCATTCCGCACATCCTCCAGCTTCTTATTTCGTTGTTCAAGCGAAGAGTGTGCGGATAGAATGTGTGCAGTATGTAACTGTAATGTAAGTGAATGTTTCCTGATAGCCGATGTTCAGTTTGTCTCCCAGATATTTTTTCAACTTTTTGGACTCACTTCAACTCGGAGCTCTTGGCTAGTCGGATGAGATCTTTAGCCCAGTCGGACCCTGGTTGAGCAACCACTGGCGATTGATATGTTTCTTGGGTGATACTTTGGGCGGGAACCATGCTTGGGCGACTCGAACCGGCTTGTGGCTGTTGCGGCTGTGGTTGCTGCAACTCGGCGGAGGGAACTGCGTATGTTGCCTGCTGAGGATCGACAAATGTCTGATTATTTGTATATCCGTTCACATGGTCCGGAGCTGCCTGGTAATACTGGGGCTGCGGAGATGTTGGAGTGGACTGCTGATTCGTGGTGGGGTGTTGTGGTTGGTGTTGGTGGGGTGCAGTGAAATGGGTCTGTTGCATAGAATATTGTTGGTGATTTGGCTGGTGATCAACATGATGCGCAGCCATAATTCACAGTGGGGTTAAAAAAAAGGAAAGATTAGAGGTGGCGGGAGGAACCAGTCAAGGACCGTGTGAAGAGTCCACGGGGGCCTGGTACGTCGGCCGGGGTCCACGCGTCACATTACCAAATAAATATACTGTCATTACACGCCGCCCTGCGTCGCGTCCCAAACAAATCCAGAATACAATGATATAGTACATGAAGATGGGCTGTGGTGGAGACGGATTAGAAAATGGATATCTGAGATTCACGGCACATAGACCTTTTCTCCCTTGTATTCGACACCGTTTGCGTCAAGGATACTCCGTAACCGGGCCGCGATGCTGCGAACCCCTGTGCGCGCCTCCTCCAAACCGTGAAAAGAACAAGTCATTGTCCAGCACTCAGAGCACGACTGAGACGCGGTGTTGATGGTCTCCAGCTCGAGCTGCTCGCGTGCGTGGAGGACAAGCATGATGTCAACAAGCTTGTGGAAGCCGGAAGACCAGGTCTGGATCCCCACGGTCGATGACGACAGTGTAGTCGTGTCGAGGATCAGATAGGATGGTGCCAGTCCCATGGTGCGGCCTGATGAAGTTCCGTGGAGGTTCAGTCAGTAGAATGCCAAACTCGGGCACACGATCACGGATAGACTCACGTAGGGAGAGCTGGTCGATGGATCCCTTGTCTTTGGTCATCTGCGATACTACGCGGACAACATATTCCTCGAAACTGATCGATTTGAGAGGCAAGTCTTTTCTCGCGCTCATGGTCGCAGACCTATTGGACGGCCCAAGTTTAGTGGGGTGGTATAGAGGGCAGAGGTCGCTTAATAGCGCTTAGCGGCACGGACAGCCAAGGGATGAACAGTCCACTTATAAGGCGCCTCGGCATATTGGCTAGTGCTTTCGGGTCGCATAAGACGTCAATCGACTAAATACATGCACGCGCAACCACCGGAGATGCCACTCACCTCGTTCATCGGTCCTTCTCAAGGGGACGAACCCGCTTTTATAACAGCCGACCACAAAAGCACTGCCACCAGGAAGGCACCCCGGCACCGCCACGCCAGACAGCTGTAAGGTTCCCACCTTCACATTAAACGGGAGTCAAGGTATTTAGTTTTTAGGTGCCTACAACGACAATTTAACAAATTTACATCGTAGATGGCTGCACCACCGTCTCTACTGTCCTTTCTCACCCCCTCCGTGGCGCTCTTCCCACCCGAGGAGTATGACGGCTTTCAACTCCGATGGAAAAACATCGTCTTCAGACCTGCTGAATTCAAGTACGAAGCCCTTGCACTCCTCTCGATCTTCGGCTATTTCTGCCTCTACATATTCGGAAAGCGACTGAATGAGAACAGGGCAGGCAAGTGGTGAGTCCATCTTCCGCCCACGAACGGGCAGCGTGTTGAGCTGTAACTGTAGGTTCGCGGCCCACTACCCTGTCTATGCAACGCAGTTTAGCCGTCCTGCGAATGGGTCGGCCTTGCTGAGCGATGGCGCCTCAGACTTTTTCGCATACTCCACTGGCAGGCGTGGTGTGCACTTTATGCACACTATTTTCACGATGCTCCCCCGGCACGATATCTTTCAAATCCTATATCAAAAGCTGTACGGTCTGACAGACCTGCAATATTCCCCACAAGACGAGGTTCTATTGGACATTAAACTCCGGGACAAGGATGGACTCAATGGGGAAGGCAAAGGCTTCGTCTGGGCGGTAGTTGCGAAAAACGAAATGCAGGCGCTCCGGAAGCAGCGATGGGATTTGGTACGCCTCGAGGACAAGAAACACAACTCCATCTGACCAATTTATCCCTAGTCATTCACTAAGACAACCGACAATGCTGCCATTGCGCCCACGCTCTCCGTCATGGCCGAGGTTGCAGACATCACAGATGTTCTTCTCAAATCTCCAACCGGTCAAAACCTCGCAACGCTCCTGAAAACCCCGGCAGTCGTTAAACACTTCAAGTACTTGCTCGTACGTAAACTAGTTTTCAGCTCAGTTCGCCATTCACCTACGCACGACTTTTCGTCAGATCACTGATCAGCCGGCTGAGCGCCCCGAAACAGGCCCGATCCCCGTGAGCCAACGTGAGCGACACCTGCTCTTGTCGCTCACCGTGCCGGAACCAGGCGAGGCCAACGACACCGTGCCACTCATTAAAGAGATCTTCTCTTTGGTAGACGTCGTCGATCAAAAGCAGAGCTTCAAGATCGAGGTAGGCCCCAAGATCGACGATTTATAGCGTTGTTGACTTATGCGTGCTCCACAGACGTACAAAAAGCTCAAGAAGTTCCGCGTTGAGTTAGATGCAGACCTTTTGAAGGAGGCAGAGAAGGAGAAGAGGGACGAGGTGGGTATTCATTCCGTATGGTATCTTTAGATACTCATTTCATTGCAGGCTGAGGAGAAAAAGGCTGCCGAGAAAAGGAAAGCCGCTGAGGAACGTCTTGCACGGTTGAGCGCTGCTGAACAGAAAAAGGTAAGTTGCACTTGGCTCCATCTACAAATGCTTCTTTGACACGTTGTCGTTTTCAGTATGAAGAGCGCGAACGCAAAAAGGCAGTCAAAAAGAGTCAAGGCAAGATCATGCGCAAGTAAGGGGTTTCGTCTCCAAGAATCCATCCTCGGACTCTACGTGTATCTCGGACAAGCTGTCCAGTGTATCATGGAATATAAGCTCTACATAATACATAACAATCCCTGCGATGCATGGTATCTAAAAAAAGAGTATATCAAAGCTAAAACCTGTCCAATATGCCCATATAAACAAGAGAAGAAAGTCCAAGAAAATCTATCCATGGGACCGATCAGCTCGCCCTCTCGCGGCGCCGAACCAACTGCCTATTTGCTTCTTAACGCTTTGCACACCTAGCGCCATACCTTGTCGCCCGCCAATCCCATCGGTATCATCCTCATCCGACGCACTGTCCTCTTCAAGCCCATGAACGCCTCCAACCTGGCGTGCAGCTCCACGTAACGCGCGTATCCGATTTCGCCCACCCGCAACTGCGCGTGACATGTCCTTGACGCCCTCCTCTAGTCTGTCGAGCTGGTACTCCAACATCTGCGAGTTCTTGTTGAGCTTCTCTGCTTCGTGTTTGTACGTTTGCGAGAGATATTGAAGTTGCTTTGTGCGGGGGGCGAGCGACTCTAGCGTTTCCTTGTGCGCGGCAAGCTCTCGTTCGAGGTGTGCGTTGGTGCGCCTTACGGCGGCGAGAGTAACCTGAATAAAGAATTGATACACGAATAGACAGAAGTCAGAACGAATTGCTAACCTCGGCAATGATAATTGCATGTCGCATTTTTGTCTCCTTTCGATGCAATTCTAAGAACTGGCCACACAGCTCAACGTCAGTCGCCATACGTTCCGTAGACAGAATCTCAGCCTCTTCAAACGCTTGAGCGTCGCTTAAACTCCACCGCCTGTCGCGTTGTCATTAGCGCTACTAAGAGCATTAGTGAGCTCATGAACGAACCTGCGCAGGTTCTTTGTTGCCACCGGTGGCTCAAGTATGTCTCGACTAGATGGAGATGGGCTAGCGTCTGGACTGGATTCGTCCTCGTCTCGTTCGTGAAGTGCTCCTGGTGCATCAGTGCGCGTCCTGTTAGTGTACAGTCAGTACAACGTCTAAAACCAGCTGATATAATGACCCCGCACCGTCGTAACACTGGCCTCATCTCGATAGGACCAGCCGAACCACCGGCCAATGCACTTTTGAATGATTTGATGCTGCCAGGTTTGCCAGAAGGGAACATGAAGTACTTGCTTCGCTCGAGTTCGGACATAGAGCTCGAGGCGGAGGGGAGGCCTAGAAGCGAGGATCGTGTCGAACGAGGCGCAGCTGACGACCCAAAATGGATAAGTATAGTATAATTACAGGCCAAAATTGAGCTTACGGGTTGCGTCAGGTTCAGGCTCGGGGTCACTGCTGATATACGATTAGAGTTAGTCTGACAGGTGTTGGGGGTACTCACTGCGTGAATTTAAACGTGGGCAGCGCATCAGTGCCTTTACGCGACTTGGCTAGTCCACCAAGCTCTTTGACCCCATCTTTAACCCCGTCCACCACACCTGACGCCAAAGCATGCATATTTCCCGCCCCCTTGCGTAACATCTTTCCGATATGCTCTGACACATCGTCTCCCTCTCCTTCCGTGTGCTTCTCCTCTTCCTTATCCTTTTTACGTTCTTTCCGCACCTTGCCCGCCCATACAAATCGCAATGAATCAATCCCGTCTTTCCCAGCACTTGTAATCCCTCCCACAAACGCGGTAATGTCCGTCGTCTCGACCTCAAAGTCTTCTGGTCGGTGCATGATTGCTTTATGAACCTTGTATGGCTCGGACTTGATGGCTCTGGCATGCGTCGCTTTGATTTCTTGAAGGAGAGGAAGAGATAGGAAGGGGACCGGCTCCGATTGAGACTGTGATTTCTGAAGGGGGAGGGTGGTTAGCATGTAAGAATTTAGGAGTAACATGGAAGTTATACCTGGAATGCTACAAGTGCAATGACTGCAGATTCAGGGTCGTGAAAGGGATCTTTGGGGATCTGGGTTCGGTGAGGGGCAGTTCAAGAATGGAAGTGCGGGGTACATACTGCAGATGCTCCCAGTGCGTACATTCGCCATCGAAAAGCTGCTGTTAAGCTAAGCAAGGCAGCAACAGCACTAGGCTCCAAAACAGCTTCCATTGGCTGTTTGATTTTGAAGATTATAAGTATCTTAGTTACGTCTCTTGACGAATCACGCACCTCGAGTTGAAAGTACGGTTCTCCAATTTCGTGAACCCATCGCTGCATTCCTTTGACAGTGAGATCACAGAGAAGCCCATCACGTACAGCAGCTTCGTTGGGGAAAAGCCCAAATATTACAAGGGCCGCCTGTACCAAACGTACGAACTCGATAACAACGTTGTTGAACCCAACGAGCCCGGGGACGTTTCCTGGGATAGCGTATAGCGAAATGAATTTCTCTTGGGTGACAGTAGGAACAGGGTCGAGCGTTAATGCGCTGCGGCCACCACAGCCCATTCGTGCAAGATTGATGTTGGTAAAAAGCTGGGGGTAATTGGTGTCATAGTCTGCGTCAGGAAGGAACACAAGGTTGAGGTCCGCTCGAAACGAGCTAAACGAGGTGATCATTATGATCCCATCTGGGGTCTGAGGGACGGTGAGTGGTGTATCTCGCAAGGGTTCCTATGCTGCGTACCTCATGAGGGCGAGCGCCGGTCAGCCTGAGCTTGTAAATAACGTTTTGTAGCTCATCTTCGGCGGCATCGGGGGTCAAGGAGAGAGGAGTGGCTAGGATTGCTACATTAATCTGTCAAATGTAAGAATTCGCGTCCAAGGAGAAGAGTCAGTGTACACACCTCGTCCTTTTCGTCATTCGTGTGCACCGTGACAGTCGTGAGAGGGTGACCGACCAGGTCTCTTTCAACCAGCCTGTACTCAATGACAATGTTCGATTCAAATTCATACAAAAAACAACAGTTTTCCCACCATTTTTCTACAGCGTGTGATTGAAAGCCTTTTATCCGTTTTGTTTCCTGGACGACTCGAAACTGAGAGAAAATAGACGTGTGGTGGTACTCGCGACGGTGTGACGCAGCAGATAATAGTTCATGAGAACGAGACTTGTGATGTCGAATAAGCTTGTGATGTTTCACTTTCACACCAGGGTGAGATGTAGTTGTATGGAGAGGCCTGTCGAACTGAGGTATCAAGAGTTGTCTGGGAGTCTCTGGCTTGAGGGGAATGGGATTATGAGGGCGTGCTTGCAAAGGAGTTTCACTGAAAATCGGAGAATGAGGCAAAACTGGAGAAGCAGACGGAGACGGAGAGATTTGGGAGGGTATTGCGAGAAAAGGCAGAGACCTGACGCTAGACTTTTGGGAAGACATCCTAGTAGCGAGTACCACGACCTATGCAGGTATTGCAATTGAGACCGAAGTACCCGAATCGTTAGAGTAAGTCCTAGAAAACATACGGAGCAGAAGCCACCTCAGAGGAGCAACATGAAGACCGCCACAGTTGAGCAAAGAATGTGGACGTCACGAGCAAGTGAATGAGCCCCTTTATTAGGTAATTATGAGCCTCCATATTAGGTAAGTAGCGCTGGTAGCCAACGAAAAGACAGTCACGTGGTGTATCCAGCCGTGTCTTGACACCTCCGACCTCTTTCTCCTCACCTCTATCATGTCCTCGTCTCAACAATCTCAAAGTCCCTCGGGCAGCGCTGCAAAGCCCGACGACTATGTTTATTTTGAACGATCAACCGCCTCATTCTCCAAAGATGCGCTCCCTAAGGCGACGATGGCGAAACTTAAGCTTGAGCACTTTTACAAAGTCGCCGTCGAAGCTGCGATTGAACGAAACACTCGGTACGTTAGATCGCCTATTGTATATCTTTTGTATTCTTACCATGCGATAGACGCGTTGAACTTGAGCAGCGCCTGCAGGCAGATGCGGTAACGCCTGAAGACCGCAAAATGCGCCAACTGCAGAACCTTGGCCGCAAAGAATCCACCTTTTTGCGTCTCCGAAGGACGAAACTCGGGCTTGATGACTTTAGGACCGTTAAGGTCATTGGAAAAGGTGCCTTTGGAGAGGTTCGTGGTTGCTGTGTTTACTATGCGTTCCTTGATGCTGAGCTTCCCCATTACCGTCACCAGGTTCGTCTTGTGCAAAAAACCGATACAGGAAAGATCTATGCCATGAAGACCCTTCAAAAGAACGAAATGTTAAAGCGAGATCAGGTTTGTCACCCCTCCAACCCGTATACGTACGCCTTACACTCCTGTTCCCCTCTAGTTGGCACACGTTCGTGCTGAGCGCGATGTTCTTGCCGAGTCCGACTCTCCATGGGTAGTCCAACTATTTTACTCTTTCCAGGATCCTGCATACCTCTATCTCATCATGGAGTTCCTCCCCGGTGGAGACCTCATGACAATGCTGATCAAATACGATACCTTCTCCGAGGACGTTACTCGTTTCTATATGGCCGAGTGCGTCCTCGCCATTGAGGCTGTCCACAAGATGGGCTTTATCCACCGGTATGTTCCACATATCCGAGCACTGACTGGTACTTACTAAATAGTTTACAATAGTGATATAAAGCCTGATAATATTCTCATCGACAAAGATGGCCACATCAAACTATCGGACTTTGGTCTCTCCACTGGATTCCACAAACAGCACGATTCGGCATACTACCAGCGTCTTCTAGACCAAGCCAACGGCGTCGTTTCACCAACGGGAGCGAGCAACGCTGGACGAAACAGTGTGATGGTCAATCCTATCCATCTCACAATGACCAGCCGCGATACCATCCTTACATGGAAAGCCAATCGAAGGAAACTTGTAAGTGCTACCCCCTTGTTTATTGATCCATTTTGACCGTATCCCTAAATGTATGCAGGCTTATTCTACCGTCGGCACCCCAGACTACATCGCCCCTGAGATCTTCCTTCTTCAGGGTTACGGAAACGAGTGTGATTGGTGGTCTCTCGGAGCCATCATGTTTGAGTGTCTTGTCGGTTACCCTCCGTTCTGTTCGGAGACGACACACGAGACATACAAAAAGATCATCGACTGGAAGAACCATCTAGTCTTCCCCGACGATGTGCACCTCAGCAGGGAGGCTGAAGACCTTGTTCGCAGGTAAGTTGCGCCACCGTCCCGATCCATTTTAAACAACAAAATTAATCTCTATTGCAATGTTAGGTTGATATGTGGACAGGATCAACGGCTCGTTGTCGACCAAATCAAGCAACACCATTTCTTCTATGGAGTCGACTGGGCGACCATCCGCAACATTGACGCGCCGTTTGTCCCTCATCTGCGCTCGATCACCGACACGTCGTACTTCCCGACCGAAGAGTACGAGAACGTTCCCGACCAGCCAGCTGGTGGTGACACTTCCGGCGCCAACAAAGATCTGGCTTTCCTCGGGTATGTCACGTCCAATCATATAGTACCCCTTTCATCCCTAAACTTACAACCCATGCAGATATACATTCAAGCGGTTCAACGTCAACGCAGGCAGCCTCTGAGCTCTCACATCCGCTGTCGAACCAACCTGTTAACATGCACAACGCCCTGCTACCTCGATTTTGTTGTCCCCTTATCGCTACGCCAGTTATGAACCTCGCGCAATGTTTTGTTTATTGTTTTACACCAGGATAAGAGATTCGTGTGAGATTAGTGAACATGAGTCTACGAAATACACGAGTACCATAGTCATAACCGGATGGAAATTACATAGATTCAGATGATTAGCTCCAAATGGGACGCATACAGACCAATAAAAGGAACGGTAGAAAGGCTTTCTAGTAGAAACATAAATCAGACAGCGCGAGGTCGGAGCATTGGCCGGACCTGATGCAGAACGTTCAGTCATTTAAACTCGCAGCTGTATCAGGGAACTCACCAGCTCAACAAAAAGTGGCAGCAACTCGGGCAGGAGCTTCAACTCGGGCTCCTTCAGCACATTCACTGGCGGTTTTCGGCGGCGACCAATAGGCGCAGGCGACGAGCGCAACGGCGTCCGACCTCCACTGGGGGCCTTCTTCGCAGGCGAAGGCGTGTCGTGGCTAAACGACCGTGTATGATTTGATCCCGATTTAGGTCCAGCCTTCGACGGCGACGGTACCTCGAGCGACAACCTGCCCTTCCCACTCGCGGCAGGCTGGCGTACCGGAGGAGCAGAGCGCGGAGGCTCCCTACTCACAGCACTTTCCGTCGTTCCTGTACCCGACGAATCCGAATCCTCCTCGCTGCTGTCCGGATCGTCCGACTCGTCAGTCTCGAACTCGCTGCTGCTCTCCGAATTGACAGCAACGAGCTCCCCAGCATCCCCACGCACGACGTCGCTGAATTGCATATCCCGCACGATATCCGCCATAAACTCCTGGGCGGCCGCCTCCTCCTGATCTTCCACCCGCATATTCGCATTCGCAGTGCGGCCAAATCGTTTCCTGATCTTGTCCTCATGCGCTAACTTGAGTTTATAATGGTACAACGCAACGCTGTCGATTTCGCGAATGATATCAGCGCGTTCTTCTCCGCCCGCGTGAGGAAGGATAAATTCAAGGCTGAGCGGGTCCCCGAGGCCTTCGCGCATAAGGCCAATGAAGAGCTCGATCCATTTCATGAGGCTGTCAAAAAGACCTTCACCCTTGGAGTGAACTTTGTGGACAAAGCCATAGAAGGCTTGCTCGTGTCGGGCGACGAGATCGATAAAGGTTTGGACAGTTCGATGAGGGTTTGCTTGGGTCACTACAAAAATCTTTAAGGAAAAGTTGCCACTTTGGTATCCAATAAAGAACTTACGCTCGTCTACCTGCTCGACGGTTCGAATTAAGTCGTTGATAAAGTTCTGGAGATCACCAAGAGAATCGGCGATGCTGGCCGCCTTGTACACTTGCGCGAGTGGTGTATAGAAAATCGTAATAATGTCCTTCAAAAGTTCTGATGTTGTGCCCTTCAAGAACCTCAACCCGTCAGCATAGCTCCGCCAACTAACACAACCTTCAACCACTCACCTCGAAAATCAACGCAATCAACTGCTCTCGGTCCCTCAACCGCGCATACAGCTTCAACAATACCCCGAGATCCTCAAACAACCACGCATCATCATTCTGTGGGCCCTCGTCCTCGTCTGAATCGCTCAAGTCAGCCTTGTGCCGGACATATTCCGCATGCGCACGATTGGCCCTCATGACACGGTGTAGTTGTGGGCGGTTGAGGGTTGGAGGTTCCTCGGAGCGAAGGATGACGGAAATTATGTTCAAGTTCTCGCTGGCTGCATCTGCTTTGAAGAGCTTTTGGATGTCCGTAGGTGCATTGATGAATTGGCGGATTTTCTCGCAGAGGATGGGGTCTTCGATCTTGTCTTCGACAGCTTGGATATCTTCTTGAAGCGCTCTGACTTCTTCTTGGAGCGAGTTAGTGAACATCCTGGGGAACCAGCGTCAGCCGGGGTGTATGCTAGTTTCGGAGATATAACTACCTTTGCAGCAAGCTGCGTCCACCGAACGGAGTGGCCAAGAATAGATCCAACATTCCTGTATCACGCGTTAGATACCCATAGAGCATACAGACAGAAAGCGCGTACCTCGGATCATAGCCATAGGATTACTGACTTTCAGAATTCCCTTCATCACAAAGTACGGCATCAGCCCATGGAGCCTTTTCAGGTTAGCCAATGTTTCCGATGCAGAATCCGCTGCGACGAGTTGTTGGAAGATCGTCGAAGCAAGTCTGTTGAGAGTTTGTGTGAGTTACATGCTTTAGACTGTGATGCTGGAACTCACGATATTCGTGCCCATTCAAGGACAGCCTTGTAGTCAGACGGCAGGTCCTTTACATTGGGAGTTGTCTTAATCGTCCCAAATACACGGGACAAGCCGTCTAAAGCAACACATAGTTAGAAATCATCCAAGCATGTAACAATAGCACTTACCAGCCCCCATCATATCTCCACGCACACCCCTCACGGCTCCTCGTAAAGCCTCAACACGTGCAGCAATCTCCTCTGCAAACTTTTTCTTCCCCTCTTCTCGCACTCTATCAGCCTCTTCACGGCGTTCCGCATCAAGGCGCTCCTCCTGGGTCAAGCGGATAGGATCGCTCAGCAAAAAACTGCGCAACACAGGCGAGCTCGCCACAGCCGACGAGTGTGATAGTAGCCCATGCAAGTAACCACGTAGAGTAAGCCGATTCTTCTCTCGGGAGAGCGATTGGGATTGCCTCGAAGTTGGAGTCGTGGGTGATCCGAGAGTCTCAGCCGAATCATTCGTGGGTACCGGCGTTGATGATCCCGAGGCGGACGCGGAAGGAGCACTGCCATAAAGATAGGAGCGAATGGAGAACGCCGAGTTCGTGGGAGTCGACACGACGACTTGACTGCGGTCCTTAGGAGGCGGTGGCCGAATCTCCTCCATCGGGTGGTGCTTCCGAAGCTAGAAATGCTGTGAGTGGTTTCGTGAGGTAGCGGCAAGCATCCAACACTTACCTCGTCCGCAAGTGACTTGAAATCACCATACCGTCTTGACACGAACACATCGGGTTGACCTCCACGGCGAGTGCGTACCACGAATTCCTATCAGAATAATTAGTTACATAATTCATCAATAAATGGATATATGCTCACCTCGTGGACTTTCGACCTCACTCGCCCTTTGTCAGTGATAGCCCTCACGGCTACAACATTAACCTCAAAGACCTCTGCTCTCGCGGCTCTCCCAGCCGCTGCAGCTTTCTTCCGCCGCCTCTCAGCCGCCCGTTCAATTCTTGCTAAGTCGGCCTGACTCAATCGCACGACCTCCTCATCTTCGGAAAGTTTCATAGCCGCTCCCAAGAGCAAAGCAAGATGCTTTTCCGCCTTGTTTAGCATCACTTGTCCATCGCTCGCCTGCGCTTCTTCGTCGCTTTCCAGCAGATTGGTCGCCGATGATAGATTCCGTGAGACAACGGATGCGATAAAGGGCTGAAGTTTGTTTGGGAAGAAGTCCTTCGGCGCCGCGGCGAGGAACGGAAACGTAAGAGCGAATTGGCGGAACATGAAGCGCAGGAATGGGAGATCTTGCTGTGGTACATCGCGTGGGAGAGCTGTAAACGGAGCACCGAGATACGAGAGTGTCGAAACGGAGGAATTAGAGGGCTGAGTGGTGATGGTTTTGAGCTCTTCCGAGAATTGGAGCGATATAAGTGTTTTCTTGAGATAATGGGCACGCAGGGGAGTTAGGGTATGCAGATCGGCAGGAGAATCGAGGTTATGTGTAATGTTGCGTCCAGTAGTAGATTTCCCTCCGGCCTCATTGGGGCTCTTGCTCCCGCCGGCCAGCGATTCAGGGGTGGGTGGGTTGTCTTTGGGTGGCACCGGTGGAGGTGCGTCCGATGATGCCTCTTCGCTGGGCACGGGTGGCGGAGCTCGACTTGGTCTGTCGGGGCGAGCACTGATTGGGGTGCTCACTGCGGACGCAAAGCTATCGACCGTGCTTCCCGTAGCCATCTTTGAGATCGAGGGCCGAGTCGGCACATTTTCGAGTTGTGCGCCCGTGTCGATCGCAAGAGGGTGGGGGTGGGATGCGGCCGCCGAGGCCGGAAGGTCTGGCTGAGTCGGCTCGGCTGGGGAGGGGGAGGTTGGGGAAACGGGAGAAGGAAGTGCAGCGTCATCGTTACGCTCGCCGCCCATGGTCGATGCCGTGACGGTAGCTAAAGTGACGGTAGTAGTTGATTGCGCTCTACGTTCCCACTGAGGAACGTGAGGTTTGTCGTGTCTAGGAAACAAAATAGATAGCATGTCAAGACCAGCGAGAACGTCGGACTGAGGGGTACTCACTGGTGAAGGTAGTAAGCACTAAATATGCGGCCTCGGGCAGGGTTGCTTTGCAAGCACCGGTTTCAGAGCGGGGGACAGGCCGCAGTTGAGATTCGGAGCGCCAGCTGTCTCGGGTAGAACTTGCTTGGGCGTGGTGGTACGGCGGAGGAGATGGCAGGTTGTAGTTACAGAGGAAAGTCTCGGGCTAACGTTTATAACTTGAATTTACGATACCAATTTGATCCTGCTATCGTCACCTCCACAATTAGCTTCCAGCGTCATCTGCAGATCACGTCAGTTACGTCATCTCTCTCCATTCCCACGTGTGTACAAAAGTTAATTAGATACAGTAGCGTAATTAATACAGTCCAAGTCCAAACTATTACTTCTTCTCTTTAGCGCCCTCTCCTTTCTGAAGGTCCCCGCTGTTTTTATCTTTCTCTCCCTTCCTGACCTCACCGGCTTTGCCACCCCTTTGCGCCTTGTC
>JANWGL010000743.1:0-21963 GCA_025200755.1 Ceratobasidium sp. C01
TTTGTCTTCTTGGTCGCCTTCCCTGTTTATTGCTTGTCCTACAGCTGTATCCTTTCTGTTCTCTATTGGTATTCGCGACAGACTCTGGTCACTATATATTCTCTCGTCGCTGTGTCCGCAGGTGTTTTTTATCATCGTAACTGTGCGCCGCCCCACGTCGCCTATTTACTTAACTATCGATTTCTTCGTTCTTGCCAAGCCCGACTAATCTGCCGTGCCAGCGCAGCATACATAGACAAGTCGGGCCTAGCAACAAATAAGTCTACGATCGCCACGCTTGCTCCTCGGCTCGGACGTCTCACCCGCATCCTTGAACGCACACGTGGGGCCCTGTCTGGATCTCGTGAGCCCAGCGTGGCTTTTTTTCCCTTCTCACCGAGGCTTCTATTTCATCCGCACGCGCTTTTGGCTGAAACAGGTGATATCCGCTCTTGATTGATTGATTTGTGGTCTGGTCTCTGGTCTTCTGGGGCTGGGGTCGTTGGTGGAGATGTCGGTTCGGCGCGTGGTTTTTGCATGTCTCGCCGATTGGAGCGTGCCCCCTGAGTATTGACGCCGCTGATAAGTTGAATAACAATGACTGGAGTGCCTGCCGGAGTGGCGGAGTTGCAGTCGGGATCGCTGTCGCCACGTACGACCGAGGAGGGGCGATATATTATCTATATGTTGTCTGGCTCAATATCGACGCATTTAACCTAGTCGTTTTCACACATTCAAATCTCGTAAGCACACCAGTCTAAAGTCAATTCAGGCTTGGTCTGTGGGCGTAGATTGCGCTTCCTCGTCCCTCGCTGCCTGTTCCTCGGCTTCCACGACCTCGACGTCAAGTGGGAACGTCAGAATGGCCGCGACGCCCGTGAGCTGGTTGAGTTCTGCGTGGGGGGCACGTTAGCCATCAGGGTAAACAGTTACGCGAATATGATTGAGTTGAGAGAGTGGCGGCCACGTACGTTGGCCGGTCTCGTGCATGCTTGAGAAGATGAGCACTTCCCCGCGCTTCTCCCGGACCGAGTCGACAAGCGCGACGTAGCGCTTGCGTTCGTTCACGTCGCTCGACCTGCCACGCGACACTATTAGATCGCGCAAGTCACGAAGTAGGGTGTGAGCACGCGCACCGGAAGAGTTCGTCTGAAATCAGGAGTGTGCCGACTGCGCCTCGGTCCGCGGCGAGCGCAACGTGGTCGGGTCCGTACCACGCGCGCATCTCGTCGGCGCCCAACATCTTGAAGAACCTATTTTGTGTTGCCTTGATGTTAGTGGGTTCTAGCGCGCAGATGTATGCTCGCTTAACTTGTCCAGCATGATCCCTTCCCGAGCGAATTTGGTGTCTTTCAGTTGCACATTGATCTGCTCGGGTTCCTCACGTCATGATACGAAGGAACCGAAGAAGGATACAGGCAGGGCGCACCTCGGGGCTCTTGAGAACATCGACCAGGCTGTGCACGTGTGGACTGCTAACGTGCACTCGGACGAATTTGCTCCGAGCCTGGAGAATTGTTTTGTTGGATGTTCGTGTAGCTTCTTGGAAGATGTAGTCATACACGGAGTCCTTTGTAAACCCCGGGCTTGCTATCACAATCACGCGCAAGGTGTCGACTGGGATATGGCGGAGGAACGCTGCGTAGAGCGCAGAGTAGAATTTGGTAAGACCCTGTGAAAGCGAGGCGAGGTTGGGACGTTTGGGTGTTTAGGTGTTTAGAAATTAGACGACATAGAGATAAGAAGTACCTTCTCGTGCATGGAGGATGATCCCATTCGTTTACGCGGCACGGGCACGTCTATGCGTTGTCGGATAACCGTCATGTGTTCTGAGAGTAAGCACACTGCTGCTGTCCCTGTATGCACACACGCGCATCCACACGCGTTCGATTAGTACGTACAAGACATAATTAAATACTTAACCTCACCTTCTCCACAGACAATCGCCCCGACTTCAGCCCCCCGTCCGGGTACGATCGCCTCTTGGACCCGCTGCAGCGCGACGCTATCCCAGTGCTCTTTTATTATCTTTACGTTTCGATGCGCTTCCAGGTCGAGCGTGTGAAATGCTCCCATCTTGACATGTTTATTCTCTGCGGCTACTTGCCCTGATATCGAGAGGCTCGCGGTAGGGATTGTTGGGCCGTTGGTAGGTTGGGCGGCGTCAGCCCCAGCGGCGGATGTGCTGGAGGATGAGAATTCGAGTTTGGTCACTCGCAAGGTGAGGTGCAGGTGGACTCGTTCGGAGGAGGTTGAACCTGTTGCTGTGACGGACTGTACTCGTCTGGGTAGGGTGAGTGGCTTGTTCTGCAATGTCCAGGAAATGTACTTACCGAACGGCGGCTGCGCGGACTTCATCTCCCTAAGATATATTGTCCAGGCGAGCTCGATCGAAGAGTGCTAATAGTGCTTACTTCTTGAATAAGATTATAGATGTGCCACATATCCTCATCATCTTGTGGGATCAAAGTTACATATCCCTGCGTTAAAGTTAATCTGTGTTTCAACTGGGAGTTGGGATTCCACCACGTACGCCTCCATCTTTCTCTATTCTTCGTCCTACGAGCTGCATTATGAATCTCAATTAGTGGGTATGATGGGTGAAGGAGCATTTTGGGCACGGATGTAGCATCTGTTTCCGGCCCGGCTCGTGACATCATGATCTTCAAATGAAGAATCTGGGCGACCTAAGAGGTCCGGCTGCGTTCTCTTAGGGGGCCTGGTTGGCCCGACCATAACTGTGCAATTAACCGAACTATAAACTAACCATAAGAGAAACGCTGGTGCATGCATATATTCTATTCTCATGACTATATGAACGCGCATAGGGGCTTGAGGCCAAATTAGACTCATCTCTACCAAGGATGCGTGGCGCTAACAGAATTGGAAAGAGTCGCGAGGCGACACGACCCAAGGTCGACCTGAGAGATGCTCGACATGCAGCGTACCCCGTGGTTCTTCCAGGCCTGATCCCACGCGCAGCACGCGCACACCGTGAGCTACAGAGCGTACCGGGCATGTATCTAGCAAGCAGAGCTCTTCTCCCCGACAACACGACCTCATCCAAGATCTGG
Source organism: Ceratobasidium sp. C01 (assembly GCA_025200755.1). Lineage (NCBI taxonomy): Eukaryota > Fungi > Basidiomycota > Agaricomycetes > Cantharellales > Ceratobasidiaceae > Ceratobasidium > Ceratobasidium sp. C01. The sequence goes on from JANWGL010000743.1 coordinate 3,054, forward strand.
CCGAACACTAGCCCGAATATCACTTCGTAGTCCTAGATTACGCGACAGACATCGAACATGGGCAACACAATGACGATCACCCAGCACGGCGACCGGACCAGTATCTTTCATGCAAAGCGACTGTCGGTTCTCGTCGATCGGGTCGGGTCAATCAAAAGACGATCGAGAGCTCATACGCTGGGCGGGCAGGATCCCGCTTCATGTTCGTTTTTCGAAGACGGAATGATCGTGGTCGTGAACCAAAAAGGCCAAGAATATCACGAAGGGACGGAAGCATTGTATGAGCCGCCGCCTTCCGAGTCTGACCTGAATCCGGAGGCGGACCGAGCAGCGGAGAAGCTCCGGAGGGCCCTAGCTTTGAATCCGGTTCCGGCTGCTAGCGTAGAAGCGCCAGAGGAAGACGAGCAGTCACCAGCGTCGCTCGCGTTTTCGCCCCTCCACACCAGTACACCACCCCTCACCCCCTCTGTTCGAGACTCCTCGCCCCCACCGTTCTTTCTACCCTCAGACGAAGAAGAAGACGAGTTAGAAATGGCGACTCCCACTGTTGAAGAAATTCGCGCCGCGTCGTATGTTGGATTCGACTCCATTACGCGACAGATCGAGCACAAACTCTTGAAGCGTGGTTTCCAGTTCAATGTGATGGTTGTTGGTATGTTGCATCTTCTTGTGCGTTTTTTGCGCCTTGTTCAACCCAGCTAACGCGCTTTTCAGGTCAAACTGGACTCGGAAAGAGCACGTTGATCAACACCATTTTTGCGTCCCACCTCATTGACTCAAAAGGTCGCTTTGAGCACGACGAGCCCGTGCGCCAGACCACGGAGATCCAGGCTGTGTCTCACGGTATGTGCCGTTGCTATTTGCCTCGGGAAGTTGTATTCACACTGTTACCTAACAGTTATTGCTGAGAATGGTGTCAAGCTGAAGCTGAACATTGTTGACACTCCTGGATATGGAGACCAGATCAACAACGAGGGCTGGTGAGTGCAAACGCATGTTGGTTTGTTAAGCAACTGACGTAGGTTGGTTACGCAGCTGGGACCCAATCATCAAATACATTAAGGACCAACACAGCGCGTATCTTCGCAAGGAGCTTACCGCTATGCGTGACCGTTACATCCAAGACACGCGTATCCACTGTTGCTTGTTCTTCATCAACCCCACTGGCCATTCGCTTCGCCCTATCGACATCATCGTCATGAAAAAGCTCAGCGAAGTTGTGAACGTCGTTCCGGTTATTGCCAAAGCGGACTCTTTGACGCTTGACGAACGTGATGCTTTCAAGGAGAGGGTGAGATGCTTTCCGTTTGCCTTGGTCGAACGGTCGAGACTCACATTCGCAATAGATTCGCGGAGAGCTCCATTACCACAACATTCGTCTGTACCCAATCGACCACGAGGACAATGACGAAGAGGAGACGTCCCTGAACGAACGTATTCGGGTAAGTATACCAGCCTCATGGACTTAGCAGCCCAACTTACCCACTTTCAACAGAGCGTCATTCCGTTTGCAGTCGTTGGCTCCGAGCGTAACGTGATTATTGAGGGTAAGGCCGTTCGCGGTCGCAAGAACAGATGGGGTGTCATCAACGTTGAGGACGAGAGGCACTGCGAGTTTGTCTACCTCCGCAACTTCCTGCTCCGGTACGCCTCCCCTGTTTCATTCGCTCTTAACGTAACCCTTTCTAACTTGGTATCTTTTCGTTAGAACTCACCTCCAGGACCTCATTGAGACCACTGCGCAAATCCATTACGAGGCATTCCGTTCTAAGCAACTCTTGGCCCTCAAGGATGCATCTAGCCGTCCCGCTGAGGCCCGTTCTCCCGGCACTTAAATGCTTTATATTGTATTGGGATACCCTTTCTCTCCAACCATGTTCACGTTCTTTTTGGCTTCCGTTCGCTTAGGAGTAATCGGAATATTTCCTTTTTGACTTGTCTTGTCGTTCGCTAGTATTGCTATTCTATGATTTGCTCCTTATATCCGACTTGTTGCTACCAATCCAGTGCTTTCCCCCACACGAACGATTCAGTATAAAAACAATGGCATTATTGGCGTCAAGTCAAACAAGCCACCGCGGTAAGTAAGACTGAGAAAGATAAGGAGCGAACGGTTGCGGGAACGAAAAATAATAAACGACTGGAGCTACAAGGACCACAAAGCAAACGAACACATACAAATAAAGTAGGTTATAACGAATAGGCAGAAGAAATACATACATCCCCAAACTAAGTGATTGTGAAGGTGTTCTCAACGCGCAGAACTTTGACAGATGAACGGTAGTTCGGAGGGTTACATCCACGGGGCAGGCGGCGCAAACGACTCCATCTCGGAATACGAGGCAAGTGGCCTCGAGCTGAAAGACAAGGGACCCGATTCCCCAAGTGGTTTCGAATGTGTACTCCGCCCACGCGAAAACAGCTGCGAATCGTACTCCTCATCCATAGCCAGTTCAGGATAACGCAGCAGCACAGGGAACTGCACGTCGCACATCGCCCCAGCATCAAACACGCCGCTTTCGCAGCTCTCCAATGCCTCCTGATACATCTCGTCCAAATCAAACCCAAGGTCGGTCCCGGCGCTTCCTGCGGGCGTATTGGGATAAGACGAGGCACCGTCAGAGACGTCCGAGGGAAACGCCGCGTACGAAGAGGGCGCGCCGCAAATTGCGGGTTGGTCCTGATGGTCCAATATGGCTGGAGCACTGGCGCGACGGCTGCAGAGGTATTGGAATGAGGGCTGCGGGCTGTCGAACCATTGACTGGAGATATCGGCTGTCAATGGGATGACATTCTCGGGCGAAATGCCTTGCAACCAAGACTCCATTTCCTCGTCCAGGTGAACAGAGGTCGGTTTCAACATCTGTGGCGCCGGGCTAGTAAAGAATCGACTCATCGCACCGACGGCAAATTCGACCTCGTCCTCAGAAACGACCAGGTCAAACTCGAGATGGTCGAGACATTGCCGTTCCATAGCCATGATGTTCGTAAGAGAGAACACGTTCTCGATAAGCATCTCGACAGAGCGCGGTTTGCCGAGCTTGCATCGTTTAATCGACCATGCGACGGCATCGCACCAGGCCGCGTTGGTAAGAGACGAGTCGTTTTGATGTTTGGAGGCCACAATGAGGACAGAGAGAAGAATGCAATGAGGGGAAGTGGGGTTATGATCTGAATCACGAGAGATTGGTTACATCCCTGAGCATTCTCGTGGCAAAACGAGTACTTACTGTAGATAGGCCTGGATGAAAGACTCATCTCGAGTCGGTCAAGATACAACAAAGCGCAAATGATTGTGGGGAGCGTGATAAACGTCGACCTAATAAGCACCAACGCAAAGGCCTCCAGCGTCGGAACGGCAATTGGTTCGGGCTCGAAATCAGCGACAGGCGTGTGGGAGAGGATCTGGTGTATCCGGCAGACGACGTAACCTAGTTCACGTGTCAGTAAAATGGCGCAGGACATCGATGAGGATGGAGACGTACGGATAACCTCTCGTGTCACTGGCTTCTCTAAATGGCGGAGCAGATACTCCGCGTGAGAACTTGGGTGCAGCAGTGAGGACGGGCAGAGCCGCCTAGTAGCATACGCGGCGGGGGACGTCGGTAGTGACATGGGAGAGAGCAAGTTGGTGATCGTCGGGCTGTATCGCGCATAGGAAGACATCCTTGTCCAAGAAAGTGAAACTAGGCAAGGATGCAAAGGAGAGAAGGAGAACAAGATCTGGGGCAGCCTCCTTCCCAGCACTCATATATAAAGCCTCAGATCGACGGGCGCGGGTGACACCGAAGCCCGCACGAGTTTGAATGCCCCTATAAGCCCCTAAACACCGGAAGACACGATCGTCACCGGCTGGATCGCACACATCAGTGGTGCTGTTCGCCAGAATAGGAAGGAAGGTCCAGCGAATGCACTGAGGTAAGGGGCTTGAAAACCAACATAGGTGTCTGAAGCAAGTCAACCCGAGTAATTTACGGGTCCCGGGTCCAGGAGGCGCTCGTGGCGGGGCGGCCCACGGAATGACTACGGGAACAGCAATGATCCGCCTGCGCACATTCAAAATAGGAGAAGAACTAGCGTGGATGACCGATTCTCTGTAGAGTTGAACCCACGCCGAGACCATGTAATACAATCAAAACCCAGGTCGCCCCGTTGATTACAGCTACCCCTTGAAAGGTACATTGCTCGCTCGAGTAGAGTAAATGCGCTAGAGAGCCAAGTTTCGGTGATTTGATAGGTTCAAGATTCCAGTGGGAGTCAGGTGCAAAACAACAAGCGCTGGGGACAGGGCTGATCAAATCACATCTGCCAAACAGACCGCGAACGGCGGCCATCGGATTATTTGTATTCGAACTACTGGGTGTTATTCGCAAGGAAGCTTGCCATAGATATCTTGTGAGTCCGATAAATCCGTGAAGTGTATATATCGCTTATGCCAAATCAAGTGTCCAAGTACATTGTAGATTCCGATCGTGCTCTGAATTCTTTCGCTTCGCGCGACAATCATAGGCCTCAATGCGGTGATATAATAAGACGGCTAGTCGCGATGACAAAATTAATATATACAACATACGTACAAAGACGATCAAAGTAGGACAGGGCCGTAGGGCGCTAGGCAACAACAAGCAGCTACGAATTGTGAAGACGGAAAACAACATCGACCAAACTATCACCCAAAATTTGCCGAAATGACACAACGTCCATAGCAAGGGGGGGCGTTCGCGGCAAAGGCGAGCGCGCATAGCCCTGTTTCAAGCAGGGGGTCACTGGGGCTGGGCCTCCGCCGCCGCAGTCTCCGGAGAGGGCGCGACCTTGGGCTTATTCTTGGACCCCTTTGGACGTCCGCGGGCCCGTTTGGCAGGTGGCTCGCCCTCCTGGCCACCTGGAGTGACTGGAGCGGGATTGTCACCCGCAGGAACCTTGCGTGGGCGGCCAGGTCCGCGCTTGACAGGCGTAGTCCCATTTGCCTGCGCCACCGAGTATAAAGACGGGCGCGAGATCGGGGACGGGACGGTCGCCGGGACCTCGTCGTCGTCTGCAGCAGAGTCGCCGCTCGACTGGCCGGTTCGGCGTTTGTTTGTGGAGCTTCCGGTATGTGATGGTCCAGCGTCAGTCACTCCAAATATGGTAGTGTGCGGAATAAAGCCTCTGGAGGCAGGCAAAACAAGCACATGAGGGTGACGGAGGGGTGTGATGAGGGTATTGAGAGTATTCAGACCTAGGAAGCGGGCAAGTCGCTCACCTGGCACTCTTCTCTTCCAAAGTCGCTTGCAGACTTGGCAAAGGCGGCATTCCAAGTTCTGCTCGGATGGCATCTACTTCTTTTTTAGCAGCACCGTACTCGCCGTCGGTGATAGTCTTGATTTGGTTCTTGAATTCGTTGATCTCCTTAACGATAGCCGATTCGCTCAAGTCCACCTTGGATAAATGTAAGAGTAGATTGAACTTAAAGAAGTCAAGCTATTCACCTTCTCCCTGTCCTCGTTGACTTCTCGCAGACAGTCTAATAAGCGGGAGCGTTCTGATTCGAGCCAGCTCTTTTCGTTCCGCACATCCTCCAGCTTCTTATTTCGTTGTTCAAGCGAAGAATGTGCGGATAGAATGTGCGCAGTATGTAACTGTAATGTAAGTGAATGTTTCCTGATAACCGATGTTCAGTTTGTCTCCCCAGATATTTTTTCAACCTTTTGGACTTACTTCAACTCGGAGCTCTTGGCTAGTCGGATGAGATCTTTAGCCCAGTCGGACCCTGGTTGAGCAACCACTGGCGATTGATATGTTTCTTGGGTGATACTTTGGGCGGGAACCATGCTTGGGCGACTCGAACCGGCTTGTGGCTGTTGCGGCTGTGGTTGTTGCAAGTCGGCGGAGGGAACAGCGTATGCTGCCTGCTGAGGATCGACAAATGTCTGATTATTTGTATATCCGTTCACATGGTCCGGAGCTGCCTGGTAATACTGGGGCTGCGGAGATGTTGGAGTGGACTGTTGATTCGTGGTAGGGTGTTGTGGTTGGTGTTGGTGGGGTGCAGTGAAATGGGTCTGTTGCATAGAATATTGTTGGTGATTTGGCTGGTGATCAACATGATGCGCAGCCATAATTCACAGTGGGGTTAAAAAAAAGGAAAGATTAGAGGTGGCGGGAGGAATCAGTCAAGGACCGTGCGAAGAGTCCACGGGGGCCTGGCACGTCGGCCGGGGTCCACGCGTCACATTACCAAATAAATATACTGTCATTACACGCCGCCCTGCGTCGCGTCCCAAACAAATCCAGAATACAATGATATGGTACATGAAGATGGGCTGTGGTGGAGACGGATTAGAAAATGGATATCTGAGATTCACGGCACATAGACCTTTTCTCCCTTGTATTCGACACCGTTTGCGTCAAGGATACTCCGTAACCGGGAGGCGATGCTGCGAACCCCTGTGCGCGCCTCCTCCAATCCGTGAAAAGAACAAGTCATTGTCCAGCACTCAGAGCACGACTGAGACGCGGTATTGATGGTCTCCAGCTCGAGCTGCTCGCGTGCGTGGAGGACAAGCATGATGTCAACAAGCTTGTGGAAGCCGGAAGACCAGGTCTGGATCCCCACGGTCGATGACGACAGTGTAGTCGTGTCGAGGATCAGATAGGATGGTGCCAGTCCCATGGTGCGTCCTGATGAAGTTCCGTGGAGGTTCAGTCAGTAGAATGCCAAACTTGGGCACACGATCACGGATAGACTCACGTAGGGAGAGCTGGTCGATGGCACCCTTGTCTTTGGTCATCTGTGATACTACGCGGACGACATATTCCTCGAAGCTGATCGACTTGAGAGGCAAGTCTTTTCTCGCGCTCATGGTCGCAGACCTAGTGGATGGCCCAAGTTTAGTGGAGTGGTATAGAGGGCAGAGGTCGCTTAATAGCGCTTAGCGGCACGGACAGCCAAGGGATGAACAGTCCACTTATAAGGCGCCTCGGCATCTTGGTTAGTGCTTTCGGATCGCATAAGACGTCAATCGACTAAATACATGCACGCGCAACCACCGGAGATGCCACTCACCTCGTTCATCGGTCCTTCTCAAGGGGACGAACCCGCTTTTATAACAACCAATCACAAAAACACTGCCACCAGGAAGGCACCCCGGCACCGCCACGCCAGACAGCTGTAAGGTTCCCACCTTCACATTAAACGGGAGTCAAGGTATTTAGTTTTTAGGTGCCTACAACGACAATTTAACAACTTTACATCGTAGATGGCTGCACCACCGTCTCTACTGTCCTTTCTCACCCCCTCCGTGGCGCTCTTCCCACCGGAGGAGTATGACGGCTTTCAACTCCGCTGGAAAAACATCGTCTTCAGACCTGCTGAATTCAAGTACGAAGCCCTTGCACTCCTCTCGATCCTCGGCTATTTCTGCCTCTACATATTCGGAAAGCGACTGAATGAGAACAGGGCAGGCAAGTGGTGAGTCCATCCTCCGCCCACGAACGGGCAGCGTGTTGAGCTGTAACTGTAGGTTCGCAGCCCACTACCCTGTCTATGCAACGCAGTTTAGCCGTCCTGCGAATGGATCGGTCTTGATGGGCGATGGCGCCTCAGACTTTTTCGCATACTCCACTGGCAGGCGTGGTGTGCATTTTATGCACACTATTTTCACGATGCTCCCCCGGCACGATATCTTTCAAATCCTATATCAAAAGCTGTACGGTCTGACAGACCTGCAATATTCCCCACAAGACGAGGTTCTATTGGACATTAAACTCCGGGACAAGGATGGACTCAATGGAGAAGGCAAAGGCTTCGTCTGGGCGGTAGTTGCGAAAAACGAAATGCAGGCGCTCCGGAAGCAGCGATGGGATTTGGTACGCCTCGCGGACAAGAAACACAACTCCATCTGACCAATTTATCTCTAGTCATTCACCAAGACAACCGACAATGCTGCTATCGCGCCCACGCTTTCCGTCATGGCCGAGGTTGCAGACATCACAGATGTCCTTCTCAAATCTCCAACCGGTCAAAACCTCGCAACGCTCCTGAAAACCCCGGCAGTCGTTAAACACTTCAAGTACTTGCTCGTACGTAAACCAGTTTTCAGCTCAGTTCGCCATTCACCTACGCACGACTTTTCGTCAGATCACCGATCAGCCGGCTGAGCGCCCCGAAACAGGCCCGATCCCCGTGAGCCAACGTGAGCGACATCTACTCTTGTCGCTCACCGTGCCGGAACCAGGCGAGGCCAACGACACCGTGCCACTCATTAAAGAGATCTTCTCTTTGGTAGACGTCGTCGATCAAAAGCAGAGCTTCAAGATCGAGGTAAGCTCCAAGATCGACGATTTATAGCGTTGTTGACTTATACGTGCTTCACAGACGTACAAAAAACTCAAGAAGTTCCGCTCTGAGTTGGATGCAGACCTTTTGAAAGAGGCCGAAAAGGAGAAGAGGGACGAGGTGGGTATTCACCCTATTTGGGATCTTCAGCGGCTCATTTCATTGCAGGCTGAGGAGAAAAAGGCCGCCGAGAAAAAGAAAGCCGCTGAGGAACGTCTTGCACGGTTGAGCGCCGCTGAACAGAAAAAGGTGAGTTGCACTTGGCTCCATTTACAAATACCTCTTTGACACGTTGCCGTTTTCAGTACGAAGAGCGCGAACGCAAAAAGGCAGTCAAAAAGAGCCAAGGGAAGATCATGCGCAAGTAAGGTTTTTCATCTCCACGAATCCATCCTCGGACTCTACGTGTATCTCGGACAAGCTGTCCAGTGTATCATGGAATATAAGCTCTACGTAATACATAACAATCCTTGCGATGCGTGGTATCTAAAAAAAAGAGTATATCAAAGCTAAAACCTGTCCAATATGCCCATATAAACAAGAGAAGAAAGTCCAAGAAAATCTATCCACGGGACCGATCAGCTCGCCCTCTCGCGGCGCCGAACCAACTGCCTATCTGCTTCTTGACACTTTGTACACCTAGCGCCATACCTTGTCGCCCGCCCATCCCATCAGTACCATCCTCCTCATCCGACGCACTGTCCTCTTCAAGCCCATGAACGCCTCCAACCTGGCGTGCAGCCCCACGTAATACGCGTATCCGATTTCGCCCACCCGCAACTGCGCGAGACATGTCCTTGACGCCCTCTTCCAGTCTGTCGAGCTGGTACTCCAACATCTGCGAGTTCTTGTTGAGCTTCTCCGCTTCGTGTTTGTACGTTTGTGAGAGATATTGAAGTTGCTTTGTGCGGGGGGCGAGCGACTCCAGCGTTTCTTTGTGCGCGACAAGCTCTCGTTCGAGGTGTGCGTTGGTGCGCCTTACGGCGGCGAGGGTAACCTAAATAAAGGATTGATACACGAATGGATGGAGGTCATAACGAATCGCTAACCTCGGCAATGATAATTGCGTGTTGCATTTTTGCCTCCTTTCGATGCAACTCTAAGAACTGGCCACATAGCTCAACGTCAATCGCCATACGTTCCGTTGGCAGAATCTCAGCCTCTTCAAACGTTTGAGCGTCGCTTAAACTCCACCGCCTGTCGCGTTGTCATTAGCGCTATTAAGAGCATCGGCGACCTCATGAACGAACCTGCGCGGGTTCTTTGTTGCCACCGGTGGCTCAAGTATATCTCGACTGGATGGAGATGGACTAGCGTCCGGGCTGGATTCATCCTCGTCTCGTTCGTGAAGTGCTCCCGGTGCCTCAGTGCGTGTCCTGTTAGTGTACAGTCAGTATGACGTCTAAAACCAGTTGATATAATGACCCGCGTACCGTCGTAACACTGGTCTCATCTCGACAGGACCAGCCGAGCCTCCGGCTAATGCACTTTTGAACGATTTGATGCTTCCAGGTTTGCCAGAAGGGAACATGAAGTACTTGCTTCGCTCGAGTTCGAACATGGAGCTCGAGGCGGAGGGGAGGCCTAGAAGCGAGGATCGTGTCGAACGAGGCGCAGCTGACGACCCAAAATGGATAAGTATAGTATAATTACAGTCCAAAATTGAGCTTACGGGTTGCGTCAGGTTCAGGCTCGGGGTCACTGCTGATATACGATTAGAGTTAGTCTGACAGGTGTTGGGGGTACTCACTGCGTGAATTTAAACGTGGGCAGCGCATCAGTGCCTTTACGCGACTTGGCTAGTCCACCAAGCTCTTTAACCCCATCTTTAACCCCGTCTACCACACCCGACGCCAAAGCATGCATATTTCCCGCCCCCTTGCGTAACATCTTTCCGATATGCTCCGACACATCGTCCCCCTCCCCTTCCGTGTGCTTGTCCTCTTCCTTATCCTTTTTACGTTCTTTCCGCACCTTGCCCGCCCATACAAATCGCAATGAATCAATTCCGTCTTTCCCAGCACTTGTAATCCCTCCCACAAACGCGGCAATGTCCGTCGTCTCGACCTCAAAGTCTTCTGGTCGGTGCATAATTGCTTTATGAACTTTATATGGCTCGGACTTGATGGCTCTGGCATGCGTCACTTTGATTTCTTGAAGGAGAGGAAGAGATAGGAAGGGGACCGGCTCCGATTGAGACTGAGACTGAGATTTCTGAAGCGGGAGGGGGGGGGGGTTAGCATGTGAGGATTTAGGAGTAATATGGAAGTTATACCTGGAATGCTACAAGTGCAATGACTGCAGATTCAGGGTCGTGAAAGGGATCTTTGGGGATCTGGGTTTGGTGAGGGGCAGTTCAAGAATGGAAGTGCGGGGTACATACTGCAGATGCTCCCAGTGCGTACATTCGCCATCGAAAAGCTGCTGTTAAGCTAAGCAGGGCAGCAACAGCACTAGGCTCCAAAACAGCTTCCATCGGCTGTTTAATTTTGAAGACTATAAGTATCTTAGTTACGTCTCTTAACGAATCACATACCTCGAGTCGAAAGTATGGTTCTCCAATTTCGTGAACCCATCGCTGCATTCCTTTGACAGTGAGATCACAGAGAAGCCCATCACGTACAGCAGCTTCGTTGGGGAAAAGCCCAAATATTACAAGGGCCGCCTGTACCAAACGTACGAACTCGATAACAACGTTGTTGAACCCAACGAGCCCGGGGACGTTTCCTGGGATCGCGTACAGCGAAATAAATTTCTCTTGGGTGACAGTAGGAACAGGGTCGAGCGTTAATGCGCTGCGACCACCACAGCCCATTCGTGCAAGATTGATGTTGGTAAAAAGCTGGGGGTAATTGGTGTCATAGTCTGCGTCAGGAAGGAACACAAGGTTGAGGTCCGCTCGAAACGAGCTAAACGAGGTGATCATTATGATCCCATCTGGGGTCTGAGGGACGGTGAGTGGTGTATCTCGCAGGGGCTCCTATGCTGCATACCTCATGAGGGCGAGCCCCGGTCAGCCTGAGCTTGTAAATAACGTTTTGTAGCTCATCTTCAGCGGCATCGGGGGTCAAGGAGAGAGGAGTGGCTAGGACTGCAACATTAATCTGTCAAATGTAAGAATTCGCGTCCAATGAGAAGAGTCAGTGTACACACCTCGTCCTTTTCGTCATTCGTGTGCACCGTGACAGTCGTGAGAGGGTGACCGACCAGGTCTCTTTCAACCAGCCTGTACTCAATGGCAATGTTCGATTCAAATTCATACAAAAAAACAACAGTTTTCCCACCATTTTTCTACAGCGTGTGATTGAAAGCCTTTTATCCGTTTTGTTTCCTGGACGACTCGAAACTGAGAGAAAATAGACGTGTGGTGGTACTCGCGACGGTGTGACGCAGCAGATAATAGTTCATGAGAACGAGACTTGTGATGTCGAATAAGCTTGTGATGTTTCACTTTCACACCAGGGTGAGATGCAGTTGTATGGAGAGGCCTGTCGAACTGAGGTATCAAGAGTTGTCTGGGAGTCTCTGGTTTGAGGGGAATGGGATTATGAGGACGTGCTTGCAAAGGAGTTTCACTGAAAATCGGAGAATGAGGCAAAACCGGAGAAGCAGATGGAGACGGAGAGACTTGGGAGGGTATTGCGAGAAAAGGCAGAGACCTGACGCTAGACTTTTGGGAAGACATCCTGGTAGCGAGTACCGCGACCTATGCAGGTATTGCAATTGAGACCGAAGTACCCGAATCGTTAGAGCGAGTCCTAGAAAACATACGGAGCAGAAGCCGCCTCAAAGGAGCAACATGAAGACCGCCACAGTTGAGCAAAGAATGTGGACGTCACGAGCAAGTGAATGAGCCCCTTTATTAGGTAATTATGAGCCTCCACATTAGGTAAGTAGCGCTGGTAGCCAACGAAAAGACAGTCACGTGGTGTATCCAGCCGTGTCTTGACACCTCCGACCTCTTTCTCCCCACCTCTATCATGTCCTCGTCTCAACAATCTCAAAGTCCCTCGGGCAGCGCTGCAAAGCCCGACGACTATGTTTATTTTGAACGATCAACCGCGTCATTCTCCAAAGATGCACTCCCTAAGGCGACGATGGCGAAACTTAAGCTTGAGCACTTTTACAAAGTCGCCGTTGAAGCTGCGATTGAACGAAACACTCGGTACGTTCGATCGCCTACTGCATATCTTTTGTATTCTTACCATGCGATAGACGCGTTGAACTCGAACAGCGCCTGCAGGCAGATGCGGTAACGCCTGAAGACCGCAAAATGCGCCAGCTGCAGAACCTTGGCCGCAAAGAGTCCACCTTTTTGCGTCTCCGAAGGACGAAACTCGGGCTTGATGACTTTAGGACCGTTAAGGTCATTGGAAAAGGTGCTTTTGGAGAGGTTCGTGGTTGCTGTGTTTACTATGCGTTCCTTGATGCTGAGCTTCCCCATTACCGTCACCAGGTTCGTCTCGTGCAAAAAACCGATACAGGAAAGATCTATGCCATGAAGACCCTTCAAAAGAACGAAATGTTAAAGCGAGATCAGGTTTGTCACTCCTCCAACCCGTATGCGCACGCCTTACACCCCTGTTCCCCTCTAGTTGGCACACGTTCGTGCTGAGCGTGACGTTCTTGCCGAGTCCGACTCTCCATGGGTAGTCCAACTATTTTACTCTTTCCAGGATCCTGCATACCTCTATCTCATCATGGAGTTCCTCCCCGGCGGAGACCTCATGACAATGCTGATCAAATACGATACCTTCTCCGAGGACGTTACTCGTTTCTATATGGCCGAGTGCGTTCTCGCCATTGAGGCTGTCCACAAGATGGGCTTTATCCACCGGTATGTTCCACATATCCGAGCACTGGCTGGATACTTACTAAATAGTATACAATAGTGATATAAAGCCTGATAATATTCTCATCGACAAAGATGGCCACATCAAACTATCGGACTTTGGTCTCTCCACTGGATTCCACAAACAGCACGATTCGGCATACTACCAGCGTCTTCTAGACCAAGCCAACGGCGTCGTTTCACCAACAGGAGCGAGCAACGCGGGACGAAACAGTGTGATGGTCAATCCTATCCATCTCACAATGACCAGCCGCGATACCATCCTTACATGGAAAGCCAATCGAAGGAAACTTGTAAGTGCTACCCCCTTGTTTATTGACCCATTTTGACCGTATCCCTAAATGTATGCAGGCTTATTCTACCGTCGGCACCCCAGACTACATCGCCCCTGAAATCTTCCTTCTTCAGGGTTACGGGAATGAGTGTGATTGGTGGTCTCTCGGAGCCATCATGTTTGAGTGTCTTGTCGGTTATCCTCCGTTCTGTTCGGAGACTACACACGAGACGTACAAAAAGATCATCGACTGGAAGAACCATCTAGTCTTCCCCGACGATGTGCACCTCAGCAGGGAGGCTGAAGACCTTGTTCGTAGGTAAGCTGCGCCACCGTCCCGATCCGTTTTAAACAACAAAATTAATATCTATTGCAATGTTAGGTTGATATGCGGACAGGATCAACGGCTCGTTGTCGACCAAATCAAACAACACCACTTCTTCTATGGAGTCGATTGGGCGACCATTCGCAACATTGACGCACCGTTTGTCCCCCATCTGCGCTCGATCACCGACACGTCGTACTTCCCGACCGAAGAGTACGAGAATGTCCCCGATCAACCAGCTGGTGGCGACACCTCCGGCGCCAACAAAGATCTGGCTTTCCTCGGGTATGTCACATCCAACCATATAATACCCCCTTCATCCCTAATCTTACAACCCATGCAGATATACATTCAAGCGGTTCAACGTCAATGCGGGGAGCCTCTGAACTCTCACATCCGCTCTTGAACCAACCTGTTAACATGCACAACACCCTGCTACCTCGATTTTGTTGTCCCCTTATCGCTACGCCAGTTATGAACCTCGCGCAATGTTTTGTTTATTGTTTTACACCAGGATGAGAGATTCGTGTGAGATTAGTGAACATGAGTCTACGAAATACACGAGTACCATAGTCATAACCGGATGGAAATTACATAGATTCAGATGATTAGCTCCAAATAGGACGCATACAGACCAATAAAAGGAACAGTAGAAAGGGTTTCTAGTAGAAACATAAATCAGACAGCGCGAGGTCGGAGCATTGGTCGGACCTGATGCAGAACATTCAGTCATTTAAACTCGCAGCTGCATCAGGGAACTCACCAGCTCAACAAAAAGTGGCAGCAACTCGGGCAGGAGCTTCAACTCGGGCTCCTTCAGCACATTCACTGGGGGTTTTCGGCGGCGACCAATAGGGGCAGGCGACGAGCGCAACGGCGTCCGACCTCCACCGGGAGCTTTCTTCGCAGGCGAAGGCGTATCGTGGCTAAACGACCGTGTATGACTCGATCCCGATTTAGGTCCAGCCTTCGACGGCGACGGTACCTCGAGCGACAACCTGCCCTTCCCACTCGCGGCAGGTTGGCGTACCGGAGGAGCAGAGCGCGGAGGCTCCCTACTCACAGCACTTTCCGTCGTTCCTGTACCCGACGAATCCGAATCCTCCTCGCTGCTGTCCGGATCGTCCGACTCGTCAGTCTCGAACTCGCTACTGCTCTCCGAATTGACAGCAACGAGCTCCCCAGCATCCCCACGCACGACGTCGCTAAACTGCATATCCCGCACGATATCCGCCATAAACTCCTGGGCGGCCGCCTCCTCCTGATCTTCCACCCGCATATTCGCATTCGCAGTGCGGCCAAACCGTTTCCTGATCTTGTCCTCATGCGCCAACTTGAGTTTATAATGATACAACGCAACGCTGTCGATTTCGCGAATGATATCAGCGCGTTCTTCTCCACCCGCGTGAGGAAGGATGAATTCAAGGCTGAGTGGGTCCCCGAGGCCTTCGCGCATAAGGCCGATGAAGAGCTCGATCCATTTCATGAGGCTGTCAAAGAGACCTTCGCCCTTGGAGTGGACTTTGTGGACAAAGCCGTAGAAGGCTTGTTCGTGTCGGGCGACGAGATCGATAAAGGTTTGGACCGTTCGATGGGGATTTGCTTGGGTCACTATGAAAAGGTTTAAGGGAAAGTTGCCACTTTGGTATATCTATGAACTTACGTTCGTCTACCTGCTCGACCGTTCGAATTAGGTCGTTGATAAAGTTCTGGAGATCGCCAAGAGAATCGGCGATGCTGGCCGCCTTATACACTTGTGCGAGGGGTGTATAGAAAATTGTAATAATATCTTTCAAAAGTTCTGATGTTGTGCCCTTCAAGAACCTCAACCCATCAGCATAGCTCCGCCAATTATACCAACCTTCAACTACTCACCTCGAAAATCAACGCAATCAACTGCTCTCGGTCCCTCAACCGCGCATACAGCTTCAATAATACCCCAAGATCCTCAAACAACCACGCATCATCATTCTGCGGGCCCTCGTCCTCGTCAGAATCGCTCAAATCAGCTTTGTGCCGGACATATTCCGCGTGCGCACGGTTGGCCCTCATGACACGGTGCAGTTGTGGGCGGTTGAGGGTTGGAGGTTCCTCGGAGCGAAGGATGACGGAAATTATGTTTAAGTTCTCGCTGGCTGCATCTGCTTTGAAGAGCTTTTGGATGTCTGTAGGTGCATTGATAAATTGGCGGATTTTCTCGCAAAGAATGGGGTCTTCGATCTTGTCTTCGACGGCTTGGATATCTTCTTGAAGCGCTCTGACTTCTTCTTGGAGCGAGTTGGTGAACATCCTGGGGAACCAACGTTAGCCGGGGTGTATGCTAGTTTCAGAGATATGGCTACCTTTGCAGCAAGCTGCGTCCACCGAACGGAGTGGCCAAGAATAGATCCAACATTCCTGTATCACGCGTTAGATACCCGTAGAGCATACAGACAGAAAGCGCGTACCTCGGATCATAGCCATAGGGTTACTGACTTTCAGAATTCCCTTCATCACAAAGTACGGCATCAACCCATGGAGCCTTTTCAGGTTTGCCAATGTTTCTGATGCGGAGTCTGCTGCGACGAGTTGTTGGAAGATCGTCGAAGCAAGTCTGTTGAGAGGTTGTGTAAGTTGCATGCATTGGACTATGATGCTGAAACTCACGATATTCGTGCCCATTCAAGGACAGCCTTGTAGTCAGGCGGCAGGTCCTTTACATTAGGAGTTGTCTTAATCGTCCCAAATACACGGGACAAGCCGTCTAAAGCAACACATAGTTAGAATCTACCTAGGCATGTAACAATGGCACTTACCGGCCCCCATCATATCTCCACGCACACCCCTCACGGCCCCTCGCAAAGCTTCAACACGTGCAGCAATCTCCTCAGCAAACTTTTTCTTCCCCTCTTCTCGCACTCTATCAGCCTCTTCACGGCGTTCCGCATCAAGACGCTCCTCCTGGGTCAAGCGGATAGGATCGCTCAGCAAGAAACTGCGCAATACAGGCGAGCTCGCCACAGCCGACGAGTGCGATAGTAGCCCATGCAAGTAACCACGTAGAGTAAGCCGATTCTTCTCTCGGGAGAGCGATTGGGATTGCCTCGAACTTGGAGTCGTGGGTGATCCGAGAGTCTCAGCCGAATCATTTGTGGGTACCGGCGTTGATGATCCCGAGGCAGACGCGGAAGGAGCACTGCCATACAGATAGGAGCGAATGGAGAACGCCGAGTTCGTGGGAGTCGACACGACAACTTGACTGCGGTCCTTAGGAGGCGGTGGCCGAATCTCCTCCATCGGGTGATGCTTCCGAAGCTAGAAATGCTGTGAGTGGTTTCGTAAGGTGGCGACAAGCATCTAACACTTACCTCGTCCGCAAGTGACTTGAAATCGCCATACCGTCTTGAAACGAATACATCGGGTTGACCTCCACGACGAGTGCGAACCACGAATTCCTATCAGAATAATTAGTTACATAATTAATCAATAAATGAATATATGCTCACCTCGTGTACTTTCGACCTCACCCTCCCTTTGTCGGTAATAGCCCTCACGGCTACGACATTAACCTCAAAGACCTCTGCTCTCACGGCGCGCCCAGCAGCCGCAGCTTTCTTCCGCCGCCTCTCAGCCGCCCGTTCGATTCTTGCCAAGTCGGCCTGACTTAATCGCACGACCTCCTCATCCTCGGAAAGTTTCATAGCCGCGCCCAAGAGCAAAGCAAGATGTTTCTCCGCCTTGTTTAGCATCACTTGACCATCGCTCGCCTGCGCCTCTTCGTCGCTTTCCAGCAGATTGGTCGCCGATGATAGGTTCCGTGAGACTACGGATGCGATGAAGGGCTGAAGTTTGTTAGGGAAGAAGTCCTTCGGCGCCGCGGCGAGGAACGGAAACGTAAGAGCGAATTGGCGGAACATGAAGCGCAGGAATGGGAGATCTTGCTGTGGTACATCGCGTGGGAGAGCTGTAAACGGGGCACCGAGATACGAAAGTGTCGAAACGGAGGAATTAGAGGGCTGAGTAGTGATAGTTTTAAGCTCTTCCGAGAATTGGAGCGATATAAGTGTTTTCTTGAGATAATGAGCACGCAGGGGAGTTAGGGTGTGCAAATCGGCAGGGGAATCGAGGTTGTGCGTAATGTTGCGCCCAGTAGTAGATTTACCTCCGGCCTCATTGGGGCTCTTGCTCCCACCCGCCAGCGATTCAGGGGTGGGTGGGTTGTCTTTGGGTGGCACCGGTGGAGGTGCGTCCGATGATGCCTCTTCGCTGGGCACGGGTGGCGGAGCTCGACTTGGTCTGTCGGGGCGAGCACTGATTGGGGTGCTCACTGCGGACGCAAAGCTATCGACTGTGCTTCCCGTAGCCATCTTTGAGATCGAGGGCCGAGTCAGCACATTTTCGAGTTGTGCGCCCGTGTCGATCGCAAGAGGGTGGGGGTGGGATGCGGCCGCCGAGGCCGGAGAGTCTGGCTGAGTCGGCTCGGCTGGGGAGGGGGAGGTTGGGGAAACGGGAGAAGGAAGTGCAGCGTCATCGTTACGCTCGCCGCCCATGGTCGATGCCGTGACGGTAGCTAAAGTGACGGTAGTAGTTGATTGCGCTCTGCGTTCCCACTGAGGAACGTGAGGTTTGTCGTGTCTAGGAAACAAAATAGATAGCATGTCAAGACCAGCGAGAACGTCGGACTGAGGGGTACTCACTGGTGAAGGTAGTAAGCACTAAATATGCGGCCTCGGGCAGGGTTGCTTTGCAAGCACCGGTTTCAGAGCGGGGGACAGGCCGCAGTTGAGATTCGGAGCGCCAGCTGTCTCGGGTAGAACTTGCTCGGGCGTGGTGGTACGGCGGAGGAGATGGCAGGTTGTAGTCACAGAGGAAAGACTCGGGCTAATGTTTATAACCTGAATTTACGATACCAATTTGATCCTGCTATCGTCACCTCCACAATTAGCTTCCAGCGTCATCTGCAGATCACGTCAGTTACGTCATCTCTCTCCATTCCCACGTGTGTACAAAAGTTAATTAGATACAGTAGCGTAATTAATACAGTCCAAGTCCAAACTATTACTTCTTCTCTTTAGCGCCCTCTCCTTTCTGAAGGTCCCCGCTGTTTTTATCTTTCTCTCCCTTCCTGACCTCACCGGCTTTTCCACCCCTTTGCGCCTTGTC
>JANWGL010000744.1:0-12426 GCA_025200755.1 Ceratobasidium sp. C01
TTGTTATTGTACGGATACCCAGGATGCGGGAAAACACTCCTAGCATCGGCGGTAGCGAAAGAGTGCGGGTTGAATTTTATCAGCGTTAAGGGACCGGAGCTTTTGAACAAGTATATAGGCCAGAGTGAGCAGTCGGTGCGTCATCTCCCATTACGACCAGGTCCAATGCGGGACTTGAATTGATTTTGGTGGAAGGTGAGGGATATATTTGATCGCGCGAGCTCTGCAAAGCCTTGTGTGTTGTTCTTGGACGAGTTTGATTCGATTGCTCCGAAGCGGTGAGCCCCTCGCAGGCTAATCTGGTAGCGGCTCATTGACGCGTTGGTGTAGAGGACACGATAGCACAGGTGTTACTGACCGAGTGGTAAATCAGATGTTGACGCAGATGGATGGCGCGGAAGGTTTGGATGGAGTATACGTACTTGCGGCAACTAGGTTCGTCTGGTATTTATATAAGAGTGACCGACTGACTTAGTGATGGGCCTCAGTCGACCAGACTTGATTGACCCGGCGCTACTACGACCTGGACGATTGGACAAATCATTGCTCTGTCATATGCCGACTGAGGAAGAGAGGGCCCAAGTACATCTATATATGCGTTACTAAGGCCATTCTGCTGATCGAAACTTTTATTCACGTAGATTCTCGAAGCGGTCTCTCGGAAAGTCTCATTAGCCAGCGACGTCTCTCTAGCAGCTATCGCAAAACAAACTGAAGGCTATTCGGGTGCTGATTTGCAAGCGCTGGTATACAACGCTCAGTTGGAGGTCGTGCATGAGGAATTGGCGGCTGCGAGCCAGGCGTTGGCAACGTCTACGTCGAGTACCAAGGTGGAGAAGCAGCTCAAGGTTGAAGTTGTAGGTGGGCCGGCAGGCGGGGCAACTATGACCAGGGCGGAAACTGCAGCGTTGGAGAGAAGAGTGCGTGTGGAACAATGAGAAGATATATGCATGCTGATTTAATTTGTGCAGGTCGCGACGATGCTCGCTACGCGAGTGCCCAAGTCTTCGCGTCGGGCTGATGTCAAACCAGGTACGGGTGAAAAGCAAAAGGTGAGTTTTCAGGGCGAGATACTTCGGCGGTGTTGTAATACGGGAAACAGAGCCAGATTACCCTGGCGCATTTGGAACGATCACTGGAGAACCATCGACCATCGGTGTCGCCTGAAGAACGGTGGAGGCTGCAAACAATGTGAGACCAAGTTTAAAGCGTGCGAAAAATCTTCTAATACGATTGCTAGATACGACGCATTCCAGTCGGACAGGACAGGCGAGCACCAGGTGCCCCCAGGACTGAGTGGGGTGGGGGGAAGAGTGACCCTTGGATAAACACGTGACGAGCTAGTTTCACGTGATGTAGATACACCGCCACCGTTGACCCAATCGGGATCATTGTCAAGTTGTTTGTATCTGCCCTTCCTCCGTGAGTTTCCCGTGGCTACGATACTCCCTTCATTCGCCATGGCTCGTCGCTTCGATGCACATAACTACCGCCCAGAGTTTAACTTTACGGGGTCTCCCAATGAACCGCGTCCAGAGACCCCACTGGTCCCTACCACCAATCCAACTGCAATCCCAGGGGTCCCACCAGTCCCTACCGCTGACTCAAAGACAATCGCAAAGATATACTATGAGGAGCTCAAGATCTCGTTGCGGGACCACATATTGCGGGGTAAGCGCGCCGCTTGACTTTCATAAAGACCTCCTCACTAACGCTTCCCAGAATCTCAAAATTACCGTGCAAATGCCCGCGAGAAACTCGCCTACCTAACCCGCCATCAATTTCAAGAGCTATGCAATGATGTCTATGACGAACTCATTCGGGGTAACAATAACGAAAAAGGCGGTGCTGAGACTCCCTTTCTCCCCGTCCGAGACGACTTCCATCCCAAACGAAATCAAGCGCGCCAGAAACTGGCCACGCTCCCCCCAACCCGGTTTAAGGATCTATCTTCAGACATATTTTACGAGCTTGGACGACGGTATCCTGAGTTTAAAGAGCCGGGGACGCTGCCGGATGTTTCCGATACGCCGCAGTCGGATTATGACCCTCCGACGCCAGCTATACTCCAAGCCTCGCGCGATCAGAATTTTCCGTCCGCAGGAGGGAGTGGGTCGGATCGGAAGAGTCCATCGCAGGGTGATTATGGTGTAAGGAGGGGGCCTTCGGAAGACGAGACCCGACGAAGGCCGTCTCAGGACGATATTGGGCGACGACCATCGGACGATAGGGAGCTATACAAGGGATGGCCGCAGAATGGGCAGTCCAGGATGGCTTCAGGCGGGGACGGTGGGGGGCGGAACATGGAGATTGAGGACATATTGCGCGAGTACGAATCCAAGATTGCAGCCATGCAGACCCAGATAACTGCTCTGCAAGGCAAGGCGAGGACCGAGAGTGACCAGGCACGGGCGTTCGAGAGCGATTCGGAGGGTACCACTGATGTAGATTCATTTGGTCACCTACGCGGGCAAACGGCCGCGCCTGCAATTGGAAGTACAATGGTAAGACGTCTACTCTAAAGTGCATATATTCTGGATCTTACCCTACAACTAGACCGCCTCCGATATTATCCTCCAATTGACCCAACACGGATGTCAGAACGTTACCGAATCATTGAAATTGTCGGCTTGCACTAAGCACCCCATTTCAGCGGGGGGTTTCGGTGACATCTATCGAGGCAAGCTAAAAAATGGTTCATTGGTCGCTATCAAATGCATGCGAGTATTCTTCGGTTCCGATGAGGGACAGAAACACCTGAAAGTGAGTTGACTCCGCATAGGTGCAGCAAACCTTGTGGGTACAATAATCGTACATCCAGCACGCAGCGCGCGAAATTCATTCGTGGTCTAAATGTGAACACCGACACGTCCTCAAGTTACTTGGGATAGTCCAGTTCCGTGGGCAAATAGGAATGGTCTCTCCCTGGGTAGCTCGGGGATCGTTGAATAACTACCTCGCTAAAAACCCGGATATGAATCGGCCGTTGCTGGTGAGGATACAAGCTACAGGCCTACGAGTTTGTCGGAACTGACTATATGCGGGTAGTGTATGCAAGTGGCAGATGGTTTGGCATACTTACATTCATGTGGAGTGGTGAGTGGCTTTGTTCGGGTTAACCAACCTTTTGTACTACCGGCTTCTGTGGTGCTAATTAAAACCTACGCAGGTACATGGTGATCTCAAAGGCGTACGTATTACACTGTCCTTGTCGTAACCATTATAGACGATTTGACGATCCTTTCAGGCAAACGTTCTATTGTCCGACGACGGTGATCCTTTGCTCACTGATTTCGGAAATGCGGTTCTGCAAGAACGTACGCTGCAGTTCACTTACACGAACACGAAGACTAGCTTGTCTCCCCGATGGGCGGTACGTGATTTACCTACATGTGCTACATTCATACTGAGAACGATGGGAGGCACCGGAGTTGATTCGCGGCGGGGAACCGTTCAGTTTCGAGGCTGATGTGTTTGCGCTGGGAATGGTAAGTAAGCATTTGATCTGCGGGGAGCTGAATGATTTAAAGACTACCCACTATCTAGACTATATTGGTAGGCTATCCTATTTTCGTCCGATTATTCCTCTCTGACTCCGTAGGTTGTACAGGAGATTTTCACCGGAACTGTGCCATATAATGGGATGAATGATTTTGGAGTTATGTTCGCGATAGCCGAGGGTCGTCTTCCCGAACGACCAGAAGACAGCATACCGACTAAAAGTAAGCACGGGAATATGTTGTGGTCGACCCTTACTCGATGCTGGGATCGCGAGGCCGAGTTACGTCCATTGGCTGGTACCGTTCGATCTGAGGTGAGCATATATTGATCCAAAAATGTGCAGCATTCGCATCTGACTGTGTTCTAAGATGAGTGTGATTCAACCAGAGGGTCTGTTGGTTATCGAGTGACTGTTATACTTTGGAGCTGTTGCGCTGTGTGGTCCTCATATTCACTCATGATTTTTTTTATGTATTTTACGCGCATGCTTTGATAGGCTTACTTGTAATATATATTGAATTTTGTGCGTAGCCAACTTAGGAGGGTAAGTTAAGTAGATGCATACATAGAGAAAGGCTTGGGCGTTTATATTGAAGCTGAGCAGTGCGTAGGCATTGCCTTCCGGCCACGATAACCTGTCCATCCGAGCACAAGTGCAAGCGCATGTTTACACCGCACCCTCTTCAGTCGCACCTGCCCTACAACGTCGTTACCGAGACCCGTCTACACACCTCTAGCCCATAGGAAACAAGCGTTATTATGGTACTATACACAACCTCGCGACCCTACCTTGCGCCTTATCTACTTGGTCGTTTAATGTTTGGTTACAATCGAATAACCGCGTCGCGACCTGCATCTGTTTATTCCCGTAGGTCAGATAAATAGAGGGGCTAGGTATAGACTGATGTGGGGTGTATATATGTGCTAACTGAGATTACATTATGCGTGTCGTGCCGATGCCCGTTGCGAGAGCGCCCAAGTCTTCGCGTCGGGCTGATGTCAAACCAGGTACGAGTGAAAATCAAAAGGTGGGTTTGCAGGGTGAGATATTTTGGCGGTGTTGTAATATGGAAAACAGAACCAGATTACCCTGGCGCATTTGGAACGATCACTGGAGAACCATCGACCATCGGTGTCGCCTGAAGAACGGTGGAGGCTGCAAATAATGTGAGAACAATTATGAAACGTACGCAAGCTCCTCTAGTGAAATTGCTAGATACGACGCATTCCAGTCGGACAGGACAGGCGAGCACCAGGTGCCCCCAGGACTGAGTGGGGTGGGGGGAAGAGCAACCCTTAGATAAACACATGACCAGTAGTTTCACGTGATGTATAGTACAGTACACCGCCACCGTTGACCCAATTGGGATCATTGTCAAGTTATTTGCACCTACCCTTCCCCCGTGAGTTTCCCGTGGCCACGATACTCCCTTCACCCGCCATGGCTCGTCACTTCGGCGCATATAACTACCGCCCAGAGTCTTACTTTGCAGGGTCTCCTAACGAACCGCGTCTAGAGGCCTCACTGGCCCCTACCACCGACCCAACTGCGGTCGCAAAGACACACCATGAAGAGCTCAAGCTCTCGTTATGGGACCACATGTTGCTTGGTACGCGCGCGGCTCGTCGTTCGCGAATATTTCCTCACTGACTCTCTCAAGAACCTCAAAATTCCCGTGCAAACGCCCGTGAGAAACTCACTCGTTTAACCGGCCAGGAATTTCAAGAGTTATCTACTGATGTCTACGACGAACTCATTCGGCGTAACAATAACGAAAAAGGCGGAGCTAAGACTCGCTTTCCCCTTGTCCGAGACGACTTCCATCCCAAACGGAACCAGGCGCGCCAGAAACTGGCCACGCTTCCCCGAATCAGGTTCAAAGATTTATCCTCGGACGTATTTTACGAGCTCGGACGACGGTATCCTGAGTTTAAAGAGCCGGAGACACTGCCGAATGCTCCTGATATGTCACAGTCGGATTATGATCCTTCGACGCTGGAGCTCGTGGATGGGAGGACTCCCATACGCCAAACCTCGCGCGATCAGAACTTTTCGTCCGTAGGGGGAGGGAGCGGGTCGAACAACCGGAGGCCGTTGCATGACAAACCGTCTGGCATGGCCTCATCGTTGTACGAGACGCCCAATAAGAACGCTGCCGTAGAGGAGGTTAATCATATTCCATATGAATGGGACGAGCGTGCCGAAGTCGATGGGTACGAAGATGATGACTACAATGATCTTGAGTACTCGAATAGGCGGATGGGGGGCGACGACCACGCCGGAAGCAACCATATCCAGAAACCCTCCCAAGGGGGCCTAGGCGAGCTCGGTTTGAGCAAAGTGGTTACGTTGGGGGACAGACCGAGGACCGAGGATGGCCAGGCGAGGACGCTGGAGAACGATTTGGAGCATGCCGCTGGTGTGAGCTCGTTTGATTACCCACGCGAACAAATATCCACGCCTACAATCGGAAGTACAACGGTGAGACGTTATTCCAAAGTGCATATATTTTAAATTTTACCCTCAGCTAGACCGCCTCTGAGATTATCCTCCAATTGACTCAACACGGATGTCAGAACATTACCCAGTCCTTGAATTTTTCGACTTGCACCAAGCACCCCATTTCGACGGGGGGGGGGGGTTCGGCGACATCTACCGAGGCAAGCTGAAAGATGGTTCGTTGGTTGCTATCAAATGTATGCGAATATTCGTTGGTTCCGATGAAGGACACAAACCCCTGAAAGTGAGTTGACTTCACATAGGCCAGCAAACCTTGTGGGTATATAATGGTACATCTAGCAAGCAGCGCGCGAAATCCATACGTGGTCTAAATGCGAACATCGACATGTTCTAAAGTTGCTCGGGTTGGTCAAGTTCCGTGGACAAATAGGAATGGTCTCCCCCTGGGTAGCTCGAGGGTCACTGAATAATTACCTCGCTAAGAACTCGGATATGAATCGGCCGTTGTTGGTGAGGATACGAGCTATAGGCCTACGAGTTCTGTAGAAACTGAGTATATGCGGGTAGTGTACGCAAGTGGCAGACGGTTTAGCATACTTACATTCATGTGGAGTGGTGAGTGGCTTTGTTCGGGTTAACCAACCTTTTGTATTACTGGCTGCTGTGGTGCTAATTAAAACCTACGCAGGTGCATGGTGATCTCAAAGGCGTGCGTACTGCGCCGTCCTCTTTGCGGGTATTCGACACGATTTGACGGCCTTTTCAGGCAAACGTTCTCGTGTCCGACGACGGCGTCCCTCTGCTAACTGATTTTGGAAATGCGGTCCTGCAAGAGCGTACGTTACAGTTCACTTACACGAACACGAAGACTAGCTTGTCTCCCCGATGGGCGGTACGTGATTTACCTACATGTGCTACGCTTATACTGAGAATGACGGGAGGCGCCGGAGCTGATTCGTGGCGGGGAATCGTTCAGTTTCGAGGCTGATGTGTTTGCGCTTGGAATGGTAAGTAAGCATTTGATCTGCGGGGAGCTGAATGATTTAAAGACGATCCACTATCTAGACTATATTGGTAGGCTATCCAATTTTTGTCCGATTATTCTCTGACCCCGTAGGTTGTACAGGAGATTTTCACCGGAACTATGCCATATAATGGGATGAACGATTTTGGAGTTATGTTCGCGATAGCCGAGGGTCGTCTCCCCGAACGACCAGAAGACAGTATACCGACTAAAAGTAAACAGGGGAATATGTTGTGGTCGATCCTTACTCGATGTTGGGATCGTGAAGCCAAGTCACGCCCATTGGCTGGTACCGTTCGGTTTGAGGTGAGCATATATTGATCCAAAATTGTGCAGCACTTGTGTCTGACTGTGCTCTAAGATGAGTGCGGTTCAACCAGAGGGTCTGTTGGTTATCGAGTGACTGTTGTACTTTGAAGCTGCCGTGCGGTGTGATCCTCATACTTGCTCATGGTTTTTCTGATGGATTTTACGCATGTGCTTTGGCGGGCTTACTTGTAATATATACTGACTCTTGTACACAGCTATTGGGTGGGTTAAGTAGACACAATATCATCGGGATACATAGAGAAAGATTTGAACGTTTATATCGAAGCTGAGCGGCGCGTAATATGCATCCGAGTCCAAGCATAAGCACATGTTTACACAGCGCCCTCCTTAGCCGCACCTGCCTTGAAACGCTGTTACCAAGACCCGTCTAAATACCTCTAACCTACAGGAACCAAGCGTCATTATGGAACCACGACCTTTTCGCACGCCTTTTCATGCAATTTTATGCATTTAGGGGTACAGGTGGCGCCCACCGTAAGTGTCGATGCTTGCTAGTGAACTAAACGACTGGTCTGTCGTGATGGTGTCTGAGCTGTCGTTACGCGGCGCACTTGGTTCGGGAGGAGCGCCTGTAACTTTGTCCGTCGCGAAAAGCAAGGAGCAAATCTACGCATATATACATGTATTATCCTGCCCTCCCCGCCAAAATACCCCCCCCCCCCCGGCCTTTTAATATTGTCATCAGGATTATCTTACCTGATCAAAATGCTTGTTCACGCGGAATCTGGAACTAGCAAACGACGTCTCTTTGAGAGCCATCGCTAAACCGACAGAAGGATATTCAGGAGTTAACTTACAAGCGCTGGCGTACAATGCTCAGTTGGGAGGTCGTGGATCAGGAATTGGCGGCGTTTACGTCGAGTACAAAGACAGAGAAGCGGCTCGAGGTAGAAATTGTTGGCGGTCAAGTGGGCAGAACAGCCGTGACTAGTACGGAGATTGTGGCCTTGGAGGCAGGGTGGGCATAGATCGATGCGGGTGTGTATACGTCCTAGCTGAGGTTAAGCAGGTCGCGACGATGCTTGCGACAGGGACATCCAAGTCCTCGCGTCGGGCTGATGTCAAACCAGGTGCAGGGGGGGAAAAAAGGTGGGTTTGCAGGGTAGAATATGTTGGCAGTGTTCTAATATGGAAAATGGAACGGGGTCACCCTGGCGCATTTGGAACGGTTGTTGGAGAACCACCAACCGTTAATGTCGCCTGAAGAATGTTGGAGGCTGTAAACGATGTGATACTGAGTCTAAGTTTAAGTAAATCGGCTAAGGTTTCTATGAGATACGACGCGTTCCAGTCGGATAGGACAGGCGAGCACCAGGTGCCCCCGGGGCTCAGTGGGGTGGGGGAAAGAGCGACCCTTGGATAACCACGTGATGCAGATACACCGCCACCGTTGACCCAGTGTGGCACGTGGGGGCAACGCAGCAACGTTAACTGGGACCATTGTCAAGTTATTTGTATCTGCCCTTTCCCCGCGAGTTTTCTGCGGCTACGACACTCCCTTCACTCGACATGGCTGCCCCTAATGCTCGTCGCGCTCCTTCACCGTCTGCGTCGACGACCTACTCTGGCATAAGCAACTACCGCTCGGAGTCGTACCGTACGGGGTCGTCTAATGGACCGCGTCCAGGGGCCCCACCAGTTCCCACCGCTGACCCGAGGACAATCGCAAAGACACACTATGAGGAGCTCAAGATTTCGTTGCAGGACCACATGTTGCGGGGTAAGCGCGTCGCTCTTCGTTCGTGGAGATCCTTTCGCTAACGCTCCCTAGAACCTCAAAATTCCCGTGCAAACGCCCGCGAGAAACTCACCCGCCTAACCCGCCAGCAATTTCAAGAATTATCTACTGATGTCTACGACGAACTCATTCGGCGTAACAATAACGAAAAAGGCGGTGCTGAGACTCCCTTTCTCCCCGTCCGAGACGACTTCCATCCCAAACGGAATCAAGCGCGCCAGAAACTGGCCACGCTCCCTCCAATCCGGTTCAAAGATCTATCTTCAGACGTATTTTACGAGCTTGGACGACGATATCCTGAGTTTAAAGAGCCGGAGACGCTGCCGGATGTTCCCGATACGCCACAGTCGGATTATGACCCTCCGACGCCGGAGCTTGTAGGAGGGAGGACTCCTATACGCCAAGCCTCACGCGATCAGAATTTTTCGTCCGCGGGAGGCAGTGGGTCGGATAGGAGGAGGCCATCGCAGGATGATTATGGTGTGAGGAGGCGGCCTTCGGAGGACGAGACCCGACGAAGGCCGTCGCAGGATGATATTCGGCGACGACCATCGGGCGACGAGATGCCGTACAGGAGGCCGTCGCAGGACAATCAGCCTATACGCAGGCCATCACAGGACAAACCGTCCGGCATGGCTTCGTCGTCGTACGTGACGCCGAATAAGAGCACCATTGCGGAGGAGGTTATTCAAGTTCCGTATGGACGGGATGAGGGGACTGAAGACGAGGACTACGATGATCGTGAGGACTCGAATAGGCGGATGAGCGACGAGGACGCCGGGAGCAACCATACCAGGAAACCGTCCCAGGGAGGCCTAAACGCGCTCGGCTTCAGCTTATTGTCAACTCCATTGAGTCCTACGAGCGATGAAGGGCCGTCTGCCAATGGTGCTAACGGGCGGGCTACGTCGGATTATTACGAGAAGATGTCGTTTGGGCGGGCGAGCGTCACGTCTAGTCAGGGAGGTGGAGGTGGAGATAGGCGGAACACGGAGATCGAGGACGTAAGGCGCGACTACGAGTTTAAGATCGCGACTATGCAGAGCAAGATGGTTGCGTTGGAGGACAAAGCAAGGTCCGAGAGTGACCGGGCGCGGGCGCTAGGGAACGAGTTGGAGGACGCTACTGATGTGAGTCGCGTTGAGTGGGTGTTGGGGTTGGTTCTGATGGGTTGGGTGGTTATAGCGTGAGCGGGATTTGAGGCGGACGCTGAGTGATCGGGACGCGGAGGTTCGGAAGTTGAATGGGGAGCTCGTGCGGGTAAGGGAGCAATGTGAACAGTTGGAAGAGGACCTCCAAGACGCTCGACAAGGCAACGGTGGATCGGTAGGTCCCTCTAACCCCGCTCCCGCTCCCTTAAACTAACTCAGCTTAATTTTAGGGAGGTGCGGATACGGGCCAACTCCGTCAACAAATGCAGTCTCTCATGGATGATTTACGCGAGATGACCGCGGCCCAAGAGGACATGGCTGCGGAAAAGGATGCGGATAGCCAGACGATCCGGGAGCTGTCGTCCCAGATGCAAGAGTATAAACGCAAGTACGAGACTGCAAAGACTGAGTTGAGGGGGCTCAAAGGTGAGTTTACGCCTGGCTATGATAGTCGAGTATGTGCTAATGGCTTGAATGATGACAGCTACGTCGCAGTTGTATGTACAGCAGCCGGCGAATCTCTCCAAGCAGGACCAACTACCTATTTCGGATCGGGGCGGGATTGTGGATGTGCATATCACGGCGTTCCAGAGCGCGATGGATACAATGCTCATGGCTGGTCGGTAAGCGCAACTATTATTCCCGTATGTAAAACATTGGTTCTTACACCGCCTACAGCTCGAGCGCGCCATCCACTGCTCTGACCGCTATGAAGTCGGTCGTCACGTCCGTTAGCGCCATCGCCGAAGACGTCGAAGCTTTCCTCCGACACAACCATAACCAACGTTCCAACTCCTCACACGAAACTGCGGCGCAGCTAGTCGAGCGTCTGAGGGCTACGCTAGGGAACCTTGTCGCTGCTGTACGAACACACGCGATGAGCTACGGGACATCCCCTGTGTCGTTGTTGGATGCTGCAGCGAGCCATGTATCAACGACTGTAACGGCCCTTGTAGGAGAGGTGTTGGTGCGGAGGGATGATGGGCGAAGGAGTAGCCATAGTAATGGGAATATGGGAGGGTCATGGGCACAGGTCGAGGAGGATCTGAATAGGGCTATTGCGGCGCCTGCGTCTAGAATGGGTGGGGGAGGACGAGCGCCGCCGTCGGACCGCGGGAGTTCAGTTGGGAGCCCGCAGAACGCTGCGATTTTCGATACGCCGTTGCAGACTGCGTCGACGAACGGCATTGGGAGTGATGATTCAGCTCTGATTGAGGGATCGGATGAAGGTTGGGAGGAGCTCAAGGTGCGTACCTCCACCTCGTCGTCATGATTTGTGAGGGGTTAACGTGGTTGGTCTTGGTCATGATAATTATTCAGCCGTACCTCGAAGCCCAGTCCGAGTCTATCGCATTCTCAATCCAATCCTTACTCTCCGCGATCCGCACCGGAGCGCAAGGTCCCGAGATCAACGAGAACCTAACGCAGATAATCACGATTGTGACAAGCATCGTCGCCGTGAGCAAGGAGAACCTGCCGAGGGGCGGTGTTAGGCAAGGCCTCGAGATTGTCGCTCAATTAACGGAGCAATGTGACCGGTTGAGCGAGTTGCAGGGCAAGACGGAGCTATCCAAGACAGATAGGCAGACGATGGCGTCTAATAGTTTCGGGGTCGCGAAGGCTATGAAGGAATTGATGAAGCTCTAAATCCGATTGGGAGATTTACCTCCTCCGGCAGGTGTTCTGCGCTCTTTGATTCTCCGGGTTGGTTCTTCAGATTACGGTTATCTTTTTCGTGCCTATTTTCGGCGTGTTCTTGTGTTCGGTTTGCGCTCGGTTTTCAGGTTCCACATTCATATTTCTTAATCTTTCTTTCGACTTGCTTACTGTACACGACTGGAGGTTTTGTCATCTTAATACTCATGGCCCTGGTGGTTATTGATACCTTGCTTGAACACGACTATCTCACTGACACGCTTTTGCTGTGTTCCAGACTGTCCGGAATTGATAGGATCGGGAATATGAAAGTGATGGAGACGCCTTCTCCCCGTCGTTAACCGCGAGCGCTTGTCTTTTCGGTTTAGGGAACTATACTAATTTAGGATATGTTATCTTTGTATGGTTTACAACGCTTGGCGCGCTGTGCTGATTTAGAGCTCTCGTTGCGCTGTTGAATTGGATCACTGCCTACAGCGGGCTCTTCACCCCGGCTTGCACTGCAACCTCTCGGAGCATTTAATACTTTACTTGTCCCCGTCTCGAGCTGTTTTTGTCCTACTTG
>JANWGL010000746.1:588-36078 GCA_025200755.1 Ceratobasidium sp. C01
ACAGGGAAATGCGTAAGTTGTTTCTTTATTGTTCAAGTGTACTTTGGACTAATCTTGTCCTTTTACGGTCTTAGGTTCTAAGTGTCCTAAAAGGATCGACTCGTTCGTAGCTGGAACCCCGCCTCTGCTCTGACATTTGTTGCCGTGATCAGCTTATTGGATGATCACAGGCTATCCCCGGGAAAGCCCTCGCTCAATTTCCTTAATACTAGGTCTTACTCGAACGCGAAGAGTGGGTTGCACGAAATCACGCTGGGGAGCAACCCTAGGTGCGGGACAAACGGGTTTACGACGCGCGCGCTGGATGTACCAGTTGTTTGAGGTTTGCTGGGCTGCTTTACTGGCGAGTGCTGCTGGTATTGTTTAGGATCTTGTAACAGGTCTCGAAACACCAGATTTTGTTAAATTGCATAAAACTTTTATACTGCGGCAGTTGGACCAGGCGGGATGCACAGTATGAAGTACCAATGAAGGTACCGTGTATGCGGCGAATGCCATTGGATAAACGCGCAGATGACATAACCTCCACCAACGCGTGAATCAATCTTAGTTGCCGGTTGATGTGCAGGGACACGTGAATTCGGGATCGACGAGTGTGGGAAATTACTAGAACGATCTAGAACGCAAATTTAATCTTTAAAAATTGTTCAAAGCGGATTGAGTACATTTTGAGTGGTGCGTGAAGGTTATAATAAACAAATGCTGTCAATACAGATGCGGCGAAGGAATGCAGGTCCAAGTGGAAACTGTGAAGGTTCACTCTTGGATTTTGGCGAGGATCTCGGAGTCTTTGAAGAGGAAGTACTCCTGTAGGAATTGTTGCCGTTAGCGGAGATGTGAGTGAAGCGGAAAGGTGGTACGTACATCGTCTCCAAGTTTGATAGAGTTGCCTCCCCAGCCCGGAAGTAGGACGCGGTCGCCAGCCTTGACCGAAGGAGGCACGACATTTCCCTGCTTGTTGGGCGCACCAGGTCCGACGGCGATGACGGTAGCCTCTGGGAGGGGAGAAGTGGTGGCAGAGGAGGGGAGGAAGATGCCAGACGCAGTTTTCTACAATTCATCATTAGGATAAATTAATACGAGATGAGAGACGAGAGATGGGATACGTACCGTATCCGGCTTGAAGCGCTGAACGAGGACGCGGTCAAGGAGCGGGACCACGGCTTTGATCGACTTGAAGGTCAATTGAGAGGCCTATGCAGCACTAAGCACTCGCACTACAGCATGTATGAGCGCACTCACCATTTCGACGTCGTGGAAGAGCAAAGAAACTTCAGTCAGCATGAATTTGCATCTGTTTGCTCAAAAAAAAAGTTGCTTCGAGAATAAAACCCGCCCTCACTAACTTTACTCGCCGGAGTCCCACATTCCCCCCACCTCGTAATTTAATCTCTGTATTCCTA
Organism: Ceratobasidium sp. C01; assembly: GCA_025200755.1. NCBI lineage: Eukaryota > Fungi > Basidiomycota > Agaricomycetes > Cantharellales > Ceratobasidiaceae > Ceratobasidium > Ceratobasidium sp. C01. The sequence goes on from JANWGL010000746.1 coordinate 1,992, forward strand.
CCTCAAAATGCACCGCTCGACGTCGATGATGCGTACTTCCCTGTCGGGGCTGCCTAGGAGTTCTCGATCACTCGTGCTCTCTCGCGGGGCGCACAAGGAGGTCAAATTCTCGAATGAGGGCCGCGCGGCGATGCTCAAGGGTGTCGATATCCTCGCAAAGGCTGTTAGTGTTACTCTCGGACCCAAGGGTGAGTTGTTGTACTGCTGCTTTGGATTCATCTGACTGTCGCATCAGGCCGAAACGTGATCATCGAGCAGCCATATGGCGGACCCAAAATTACGAAGGGTGAGCGCATTGAGTGATCTATTTCTCCGCAAGTAGCTAAACTCGCCACCTTGTAGATGGTGTGACCGTGGCCAAGTCCATCACCCTCAAAGACAAATTCGAGAACCTCGGTGCTCGTCTCGTCCAGGATGTCGCGTCCAAGACCAACGAGGTCGCCGGAGATGGTACCACCACTGCAACGGTTCTCGCACGTGCGATCTACTCTGAGGGTGTCAAGGTATGCATGTTGACGTAATAATATGATCGAGTTTCGGTACTCAAATGAAATTTTGGTAGAACGTCGCTGCGGGATGCAATCCCATGGACTTGCGTCGCGGTGCGCAGAAAGCCGTTGAGCAGGTCATCAAGTTCCTCGAGTCGAACAAGCGCGTAATCACCACCTCGGAGGAGATTGCCCAGGTTGCGACTATCTCTGCCAATGGTGACGCACATATCGGTCAACTTATTGCGACTGCGATGGAGAAGGTTGGGAAGGAGGGAGTTATTACCGTCAAGGAGGGCAAGACTATTGACGATGAGATCGAGATTACCGAGGGTGAGTCACAATGAATCTTCCCATCTACCTTGGTCCTAATTCTAACATCTCTGCAGGTATGCGCTTCGACCGTGGCTACATTTCTCCCTACTTCATCACCGACGTCAAGACCCAAAAGGTCGAGTTCGAGAAGCCCCTCGTCCTCCTCTCCGAGAAGAAGATTTCCGCCCTCCAGGATATCCTTCCCTCCCTAGAGATCGCTGCCCAGTCCCGCCGCCCGCTCCTCATCATTGCGGAGGACATCGACGGCGAAGCCCTTGCTGCATGCATCCTCAACAAGCTCCGTGGCCAGCTGAGCGTCTGCGCGGTTAAGGCTCCTGGCTTTGGTGATAACCGCAAGTCTATCCTCGGCGACCTGGCGATCCTCTCGGGTGGAACAGTCTTCTCGGAGGAGGTCGACGTTAAGCTCGACCAAGTTACTATTGACATGCTCGGCTCGTCCGGTTCGATCACGATCACCAAGGAGGATACCATCTTCCTCAATGGGGCTGGTGCGAAGGACGCTATCGCCGCGCGCTGCGAGCAGATTCGCTCTGTCATCGCCGATTCTACCACCTCTGAGTTCGACAAGTCTAAGCTGCAGGAGCGTCTCGCCAAGCTGAGCGGTGGTGTTGCCGTTATCCGCGTCGGTGGGTCGAGTGAAGTCGAGGTCGGAGAGAAGAAGGACAGGTACGACGATGCCCTCAACGCAACACGCGCGGCTGTCGAAGAGGGAATCGTACCCGGTGGAGGAGTTGCTTTGCTCAAGGCGTCATTATCTCTCAACGCCGAGTCGGTTCAGACATCCAACTTTGACCAGAGCCTGGGCGTAGCCGCCATCAAGAACGCGCTCCAGCGCCCCGCCCGAACGATCGTCGAGAACGCGGGTGAGGAGGGAAGCGTAATCGTTGGGCAAATCTTGGAGCGATACGGAGACAAGTTTACCTGGGGCTATGACGCGAGCAAGGGCGAATTTACGGATATGATCGCCCGCGGTATTGTCGACCCGCTCAAGGTCGTCCGAACTGCGCTCGTCGACGCGAGTGGCGTCGCCAGCTTGCTTACCACCTCCGAAGCATGCATCGTCGAGGCGCCTGAGGAGAAGGCGCCCGCCGGTATGGGTGGTGGAATGGGAGGTATGGGCGGTATGGGCGGTATGGGAGGCATGGGCGGCTTCTAAGCTCCTCGCCCTCTCTCTATTTCTCACATTTTTCGAACTGCATGAACTCAAAAATTCGAAGTGCGCGTTCGCACATCCCATCTTTGTACGGTCTCGCTCAATTATTTTGCATCTAGCATCTACCTGCGCCGTTCCTCTGTTTGTAACTGTTTCACGTGTATGCGTGTTGTTATTGTATCGTGCCAATGAACATCCCCCCTCATGTTAAAGATAAGTATGCGTGGTGATCGCGTGTTAGTTGTGCTTTGCATCAGCATATATCTCGGGATATCGTTGCGAAGAAGAACATAAATCTTGCCGCTGGGGTCACTTGACGCGCCCAAAGCACGTGTTTGGTTGGCATGTCCCTCGCTAAGGCAGTGCGGTGAACCAGCTTTCGACGACGATCTGTCTAGTGATCTTCCGCGCATCTTTCTAGTTAGACGCCGGTCACTGGGTATATAATATCTTGTCAATCCACTTCGAGATCTAGCTCTGTCCGCCGCGACGATAGCCTTGTCGGCGTCTAATAACAAGCGCCGCGATCACTTGTCATTTCCTGTGCACTATAACCTCTCGCCACCCAACGCCCTTGTGATCCTGAGCCCTCAGATTTCGCCCCGACCATGGGTGCCGTCGACGACTCTAGTAGACCGGTCACTGTCCAAACGGCGCTCAGTAGAATCATAGCCCAAGAAATTGTACCATTGTCCGTCCTCAACGATGCGTTCGAAATGGCCCAAGATCCAGCCCATATATCCGCCTTCGCAGACCCCTTAATCGTGCCATCTTGCATGTGCCTCATCCTCTCAAGCAAGTTCGATATACCCAAAAAGATCAAAGCCAAAACCAAATCGAAAGGGCGCGCTCGGCTCGAAGAAAAAGATAACTGGGTCGACACCAAAGACAGCGCATATGTCCTCATGTGCCTCCAACTGATGGCGATCTCGCTGCAATCTTATCTCTTGGGCGATTCCGAACGACACAAGTACCTCGAGGAACGCAAGAATTCGTCATCGTTGGTCCTCAGACCCGACGGACAACCAGACTTTTTGTTCGACTTCGGGTCGCATGTGGCTCGAGTTATTCATGACGAGTTTGTGGAGACGAGCGAATTTTTGGGAGAGATGTATAAGAAGAAGATGAAGCTGAGCCATCCTGTACATCTCCCGTCGTTGGACTCGCTTGGGCAGAATTATGCGGAGGCTTTGGTGGGGATGTTGTATTTGCAGAGGGATAAGATACTTGCTGCGCGACATGCCGCACCGACGTGCTTGAAGGGTTGGTCGCTATTGTTTTACCAGCTTTGGGTCTATATTAGGGGTATTACCGCGTACGTACATTATATTGATTCCGTTTTGCTTACTGAACGACTTTAACTTAGGACACAGCGACTCTACGTCTATCTTCGAGACTTGGTCTGCCGGTTCGCTTTGGTAAACTCAGGCGACGTAAACGAGTACAACCTGCTCTACCAAGTTCTTCGCCACCTCGTTGACGCCACTGGCGACGGACTCCACGATGAAAGGAATTGCTCGACGAATAACGAAGACATGAAGATCATTACCGAAGCATACTGCAAACGCATGTCGCAAACGGTGACTGATGATCCTCCGCCCGGGATGGAGTTTTCGCTTCATTTGTTGAGATGGGTACTAGTCGGTTTGAGCCCAAAAACTAGGTATATGCTACTTCCGATCGTGGAGGCGTCGATGAAGAGGCTATGGTATGTGTTCGAGACTGGAGATACGTCGGATAACGTCCAAAAGGGCTTGGTTATGGACTTCAGTCTTAACCTGTTCACGGATGTCTTGTGAGTAACTTATTATCGTTCTCGCTATACTAGTTGACACCAGTATTCTTATAGAATGTTTTTCCGGGACGACCGCATACAAGAAGAGGCCAAAACTTTGCTGGTCAAACTACTCGTTAAGAACGATGTATTTAACCTCATAGGACGTATTATTCTCCTCCCCACCCTACATCCCTTTAAGGGCGCGAATAAGAGGTATTTTAGTAAGCATTGCCCTCTACTCTAATTACGCTCCATCTAACCCGCGTTATGCCTCACCAGCCGCCATGCTATCAGTCAACCGGGAACGTATTACAACTACAAACGACATGCTTAAGCAGATGGGCCAGCGATACAAATATACCCGGGACGACTTTAATGAATGGCTTCCCACGCGGCGCACCACGCGCCACCTAGCTGAAATGAACAACGATCAGATAATCCAGACTATACGCGACGAGTGGGCGGGGGTTGGGTATCAAATAGGCATGTCGCACGAGCTGGGCTGGTCGACGTGCGAGTTTCCAAGGTGTCCGATGCCGTTGGGACCAGCATATTATGGTTGCGAGATATGCGAAATCACCGGATATTGTAGTAGGAAGTGCCAGATTGCGTGAGTTGGGAGACTTGATTGGATTTTCTCGGTTATGCTAACGCCGTCGTAGGCACTGGGAGTTCGAAGAGGCCCCGATTTATTGTCACAAGAATAAGTGCTCGGAACTGGCGAGCAAGCCGATTCCATTCGACGACACATCCAAGCATACTGAGATGCAGTTATACGAGAAACTGAACAAGATGGTCCCCGCTGAGGTCAAGCCCAACGAAGAGGATGAAAGTGAATCAAAATCAAGCGATACTGAATCAGGATCAGGCGATACCGAGTCAAAGTTAAATGAGACTGAATCTAGGACAAGCGAGAGTATAGCGGACTTGCCCGAGCCTATTGTAGCATAGATTCGAAGTGGCATTGACACGGAATACAAGATCTATGTCTTTCATGTACGTGGCCTGTCTGATGTAGCTTAGCTTTCTACAGATATATGCGCTTCTAGAGTGTATTACGTTTATTCGACATTCTCGAGTGATATATATTTGATCAGAAATGCAGACGACGGATTCCTAATGAGACGCACAATGTCGGAACCGAAAGATCGAGAGGCGAGCAATCCGTTGGTAAAATCACATGTCATGGAGCGTAAGCAGACAGCCAAGCCTGCCCTAAACTGTCGAAGTTTATAAACCCGAGGGGTCGTTTCGGATTTTTTCACCAGCGACAGGTAAGTTTTACCATCACTACTCTCTACTGATCGTGTACTGACGTCTATCCAGGTCGAAAGCCGCGTTTGCTCGTTACGAACCGGTCAACATTGCTCGACCATGCTCACGAGCGGGCTAAGGTCTGAGCATTCTAATCCTCCTGTGACAGCGTCTAGCTGGCGCCAACGGTAATCCGTTGAACAGAGCATCAGACATGCGCTTATGGCGCGTCGTATCGCCCGGAGATCCGCAAGGGGAGGGCTTGCGCGCTGTTTCTGAGCTTGGAATAACTCTGTGGGGATTGGGCCGCCCAAATTTTCTTCCTCCGCACTCTGCCCGACGCTATCCGTGGTCTTTCCTGTCCGGGCGCGCTCGCTGAGTGCCCTCCATCGGAAGTAGATTATACTGGAATGACCTTAGGGACGTTCAGCTATATCCGCTGGTGGTGACGCCTTGGCAAAGGATGGTGGATCTCTGGTCGTGACGGATACGAATTGCTATTCCCAGTGAATACGTTTGTCCCGCCGACTGCCCGGTTGATATTGCGCGACTGATCCGCTGCATACGGTACGGCCCATCGCTTACCGTGGTAGATTTTGTCCTCGATACTCCCGGATGACCGCCTGCCCATGCAGGCGCTGTGGCTCACAGTAGCGCGAGCGCGCACTCCGGTGTGCCCCCTGCTGGCCCGCACCATTTCTTTCGGGCAATCGAGGACCGCAGATGGTTGACGGCGGGGTTTGTGGGTGGTTATATTAGGCGGCCCTTTAGTTCACTTCGCGGCTCGCGCTTTTAGTGCGAAACTCGATTCAGACTACTCTTGGTCTGTCGTTGTGTCAATTTTTTCCTCTTTTTTCCTTCGTGGAACGGTCCCTTTTTTGCTCGTATGTCATTGCAGTGAATATAATCGTGTATTGAACTATGCCCGGTACTGCAAGCGACAACAGGAAGTACGACTGTCTTGTCCAGTGATGCTATGAAATATAATATATATACTGCTACACATTGTTGGTGCGGGCCAGCAATTTTGCCCAATTTAGGATGTCTATAACCCCGCATTTTAGTAGCTGCAACTTGAGGAAGAAAGTATCAAGCTCACCTTGGGCCGCCCTTTGTCGCTACTCGCGTAGATCTCCATAGCGCGCAGTCTCTCCGTCAAAGTCGGGTGCGAATGGTGATATGCCGAATACCTATTATTTAAACCACCATTAGTCTCCGCACCAATAATACTCAAAATGAAAACTCACATCCAGTCAACCCACACGGTCGACAAATTCTCCACGTGCAAGCTCACGAGTGCCCGGCTCAGCCTTGCGCGCATCGTCGACTCCTCATCGCTCTTTCCTTCCTCCTTCTCTCCAGCCAAACCCTGCGCATCGAGTTCGCACGCAAACTGGTCGGCTTGGTATTCGAAGCGCCGACTGAGAGCATTGATGAGCATGCCGACGATGGATTCGACGGGAGTGATGACCATCTGGTAGAGCAGGAAGGAGACGAGGGTGGGAGGAACACTATGGATAGCACAGATTAGTATATTGCCAGGTAAGAATATGATTGACTTACCCGCTTCCGGTCGGGAATCCGAAACTCGCGAGCAGAGGCCACGAGCGCATGAACGGTGGGAAGAGCGAAAAGAGCGCCAAAAGGTGGACTTGGGAGACCATCATGAGTTTCATGGGGTGGGAATATTTCCAGTGACCCAATTCGTGTGCGAGGACAGCTTCGAGCTCGGCAGGTTGAGATTTCTTAATGAGGGTGTCGAAGAGAACGATGTGTTTGCTCTATTAGAACACGCAGATTAGTAGGTGGTATGAGGAATAGGAAGGTATTATTTACCCATGGGAGGCCGTAGAAGTAGGCGTTCGAGTGGGCGCTACGTTTCGAACCGTCAATCACGTAGAGATCCGTCAGTGGGAAGTTGAGTCGCTCGGCGAGAGATTCAATCCTAGATCGCAGCAACCCGGACTCGAGGGGAGACAGCTTATTGAATAGGGGCTGGATGACCGAAGGATACAGGACGACCATGCTGAGCTGGAATACAACGCTGATATTCTCGTTAGTTCGGTGATCTTCTGAAACGGATCAGAGCTCGACTCACAGGAAGGTCATGAGCCATGGAATAAAGCTCGCTCCCGCCCAATCAACGATTTTCAAGAAACCAGCCATGAACGGCGCGCCAATAGCGAACCCAACAGCCCACCCCTTCAGGGTATCAGCGACGAACAGCCCAGGTGTCATTTTGTTGAACCCATGCTTCTCCTCCAACACGAAAGTGCTATACGCAGACACAGGGATATTGGGGATCGAAGTCAACAAGAAAAGGATAGTCCCGAAAGTAATAGATTGAGTAATCTGCACAAAATATCTTAGACTATTTCCTAAACGTCGAGAGAGGAGAGTATAACGTACCTCATATTCAGGTCCATACCCGAACTTTGCCAAGAGAGTTCCAGCAACCCTCCACGCCCACGGGAACGCGCCCAAAGTGATCATCCCCGTCTCCAAAATCTGCGAATACAACTTCGACACGACTTGGAAGCGCGCCTTGTCTCGTCCATATCGCTGAGACTTCTTGAACACTTCAGGCGTGAAGTGGTCTTTGAGCGCGACTGGAGGAAGGGGACGCGAGTAGTTGGGATATTGGCGGAAACTAAAGTTGGGCGAGTATCAGATCAAGTCGCGTGAGTGGTTCGAGAGCGACGTACATCAAGTAAGACTCGAACGCCCAAACGCCCCATGAGAATACTAGAACGAGAGATTGCCAGTCAATAGGCTCAGTCGAGATAAACCCAAGCTGGCTTTCGATTCCGGCTTGGAGAGCCGCAATGGGATTTTTGGTATCCATATCTATGCTGGGCGTGAAATAGATCTAAAGAGTCAATGTTAGGAATTGGAGATACTACCAAAATTGTATTGAGACACATACATACTCTTCCTCTCCTGCAACAGTCGGTCTATGGTGGAGATGGTGGTTGACTGAGATTTGGACTTTTAGAGCCACGTATCTGCTCGCTGACTAATGGTGACACGACGTGGCGATCACAACTTTTGGGTTCGGCACCGAGTTCAATTCGGAATTAGGCGCTCCGAGTTGGCGGTGTGATACTGTGCGCTTTAGGTGTGCCACGTCGGTATCAAACGATGTCTCATCGGAATATATGTGTTTAAACGTGATAGCATTGAATGATCCTGTTCTAGGTAATTGACCAACGTTGGAACGTCAAAGTTAAAATCTATGTATGGTTCCCAAGTCTGTAAACACCACACAATTCATCCAAAGAACATTATAGGCCCTAGTCTTTCTGGAAGAACACGAACTGACACATTTAATCGCGAGTATTTTGATTCATTAAATCGCTGCATCAGCGAGTTCCAAGCTCTCGAACAAGCCAAAGACTAAGTATTCGTTCCCGGTTCTCGAATAGTTGGAAACGCCTATTCCTCTATAATCGGTAAGTCTGTTGCTCTCGCTCTCCCGCAACGAGATCCTAACGACGGACTTTTTGGTCTAGTTATTAGTTCCCACTTTTGTGCGTTCGTGCCTGTATCTAGTGCAATTGCGTCCCGGTCGTGCATTCGCCCCTTTTACCTAGTTTTTATTCACCGCCTATTGCATTTGTACGTATGCTATCCAAAGTTATTTCAGCCTGTGTGGCGTTATATATCGAACCGAGACATGTCAAAGGAAACTAGCTTATCTACCTGAGCGCCGAAAGGTAAAGGTGACGCATACAGACGGAATGACAATGTCTATGTATTGACCGGATACGACCCTTCCTGGACACATCCGGGGGCACCACGTTCATGTAGGGCGATGTGAACCACGAATCAACGCTTGGCGTTAAAATGGATTCTTCAATTGGTTTGACCATAACTCAACGCTCTACTGATAGGGAAGCGGTGAACACAACCGATGCGAAGGTTGCGAGAGGGGGTGTCTACCAGTCGTAAGCTGCACTGTGAGTTTCAGGTATAGACACTTGAGCCTTTCCTTGTGTCCCCTTAACAGCCTGCCTCTGGTAGACAGGTCGGGCTGGAGGTGCACATTCTCAGCGTTTCCGAGAGACATCTCAAGCTCTGAGGCTGAGAGTCAGAAATGAATATAGGGTTCACATGATGCGAGCACCACAGTTGACCAGCCAGCAATTGAGGTCTAAGTCAGAAAACGTCAAAATATTGTTGTGACAAACGTCGCTATGCCTGAACAATCTGTGACTTTTCTTTCCAGCTTTGGTTAAGTTCAGCTTGCTTCGAGTTGACCCGCCCCTAGGCATCTGTCATCAGCGCGTTTATCCAATGGTATTCGCTGCATACGAGGTACTTCATACATCGCGCTTCGTCCGAGTGTTACAGTACAATAATCACCTTAAACAGTTTTCTGCAATTTAACGAAATCTGGCGTTCCGAGACCAGTTACAGGATCCTGAACAACCTCATCAGCATTCGCTTTGAAAATCATCTAGCAAAACCGAAACAACTCACCCATCCAGCGCGCGCCGTAAATCCACTTGTCCCGCACCCAGGGTTGCTCCCAGATGTAATATCGTTCAGCCCGCTCGTCGCGTTCGAGTATAACCAAGGATTCAGGAAACCAAGTGGAGCCTTTCCTTGAGATATTCTATAATCGTTCAACAGGCTGATCACGGCTGCGAATGTTGGAGCGGAGGCGGACGTCCCAGCTACAGACTGGGTCGCTCCTTTAAGGATGATTTGGTATCTAATGTTGTCAAAGAATAGGATTAGTCTAAGACACGTCGGGACAGCAAAGAAACTCACGCATTTCCCTGCGCAGCAACGTCCCTATAAACCATCAATCAGCATGATCCCAGCTTCACCAAGGAATAAAAACTCACGGGAACCCCCTCCCAGTCGTATTATACAACCCACTATACGTCGTTCCCAACGAAGTTAAAAATCCAGCTACAGCCGTCGTCTGATAACTCGGGCGCGCAAAATAATCCGAGAACCCGCCCTGGGAGAAGCTCACTCCGACTTCGGGCACCTTGTAGGTCCCGCCGACGGCTGTGACGTATGGGCAGGAAGCGGGGAAGATAGGTTGGAAGCGCGTGCGGGCAGTGCCGTCGTTTGTTTTGCAAGTGCCAGAGCCGACGCCGCCGTCGCCTGGGGAAGGTGAGAGAGCTCAGCGGGTGGGATGGAAACGAGGATAAGCGGGCATACCTGAAGAGAAGATGAGGCTCACACCACGAGCACCAAGCTGGGCGAAGTCATTGCAGACGCGGGTAGCGTAGTCCAGAGGAACGGTTTGTTCTGTAGAAAGATATTAGCAACGATGCATTTGAGTGAAGAGGGTAAGAACGCACCATCATCACCGTAGCTCGTAGTGATAGTTTGTGGGATCGAGGTCTTGGTCAGTATGTAATTGACCCAGTCAAGGTACGGCTGCACCAAGTATATTAGAACAAACCATTAGCAAGGGCTCTGAATTCCATTTACCTCGTTCGTGTTGGTGGGGGTATTTGAGTCTGGAGTATAAGGTGGTGACCCTCCAGTGGAATAAAAGATATTCGGCGTTGGGTACGAAATACCTCCAGCATACTACATACAAATCATATGAGCGCTGAGACATGGGTGTGTAAATCAACTACATACCTGAATGTCAAGATTCGCCTCAACACCAGGGCTGGTCTGAGTGTTCAGTCCTCCGTTAATAAGCTCAACGGAAAAGGTGGACCCAGCGGCGTCGGTACGATACTTCTTGTAGAAGGTCTAGTTGCCGACGATAAATTAGAAAATTAAGAAGATACATTTGTTTATATGCCCAACGCACCTGCAAATCTGAGGAGCTCGCATATTCCTCTAAGTATCACTCGATTAGTTACAAACATGTAGAAACAACTCTGTAGAGCTAGACTCACTCAGGTACCCAGTCACACCAAGCGAGTTCTGGCTCGTCGCAGCCGGAGTATACCCATCCGTCCTAAACCACCGAAAATCAGTGACAATACAGCGCCTTCCTCAAACTGACTTACGTATACAAAGCCCTCAAGCAAGCGGGTGTAATGGTTGAACTGCAACTCGACGGCACGGTGGCCAGGATTTTCCCCTTCGTCTCCTCCACCCCCTTCTCCACTCCCTTCTCAGCCTCGGGTAGGATAAACACCGTCGACGCGCGTTTGTTCATCTCGGAACCAGCGCCATCTCTCTCGTTGATTCGCCCGAAAAAGGTAGTGGGTTGAACGACGTCGACGTGCCCGTCGAGCGAGCGCGGGAGGCCGTAGGATTCGGATCGCACGATGTGACTGCCGGAGGTGTGGCGGTAGATGTTGTACTGTACGTGAAAGTTATGTGAGAAGGGGTATAGGTTTAGGCTACGGGGTGTGGTTTGGGACGTACACGGGTGTTGAGCATTTGTTCTGCGCGAGCTACGGGGACGGTGACATGCAGCCAGTCTCCGGCGGAGGAACGCTCAGAGATGGTGGCGCCGTGTGACTCCAACCACTCTTCCACGGACGAGATGGTTTTACGACGAGGGGCAACGAGCTCATCGACCTCACTATCTCCAAAAGAATATTAAATATTTTCAAACCCCATAAGAAACGTGAACTTACGCCTTTGACAAATGCCTTCCGTATTTCGCGTGTGCCGGATCGCTCACTTCTCCGAGCGTAGTGAGCAATTCAGCCATTCGACCCTGCTTGAGTCCAATGCGCAAGTCGATCTTGTGCTCCGCAGGGGCACGCGCAACAACGTTCCAACCAGAAGGAACCTCGTGTAAGGCATGGCGAGTCGTAAACTCGACAGATAGCGGGGAGGCAGACGAGAGCAATGCGAGTGCGAGAACTGGGAGAAGATACATGTTCGCGGGTGAGTTGGGTTGGAGGCTAAGCGGTACACCGATGCGATTTATATACGGCGCGGGCTTTGCTCCGAGGGTAAGTAGTTTGCCGATCGGGCTTGTGCAATACTGTCGTTCTCCCGTAAAGTACAACCGCGCATGCTAGAGCACCCTCGCTTCCCATGGCTACGCGCGGGTCTACTGTCCAGTCGCGTGTCCGTTCGGGACCCGAAGTCGCGTCACCATGCGCAGGGAAGTTTCGTGGCGTCGATTCATAGCATGGGAGGCATTTGAAGATCACCCGAAAGAGCTGAAGAAGGCGAGGACAGCATGCGAAGCACTTCAGAAGCACAGTTGTGGCTATCATTAGCACATCCACTTGGCATAGAATGGGATGCGGTATCGGAAGACGCCATATATGTGAAATATTGCAACCGAGGGCTTCATGAGAGACTATGGTCCAGATGGCGTAGCGGATGTCAGCGTGGTTTCACGTGATCTGGGCGGATTGAGAAAGGACTTGCTAGCTTTGATGCAATTTCCGAAGCTTGCATTTCAATGTGGGTCAGACAACGCGAGCCAAGTGTATAAGCTATATATGTTATTTTGATTGCACAGGCAGGTCCGAGTTCTAACTAAGACACAGAACGACATAAAAGTCAATGGAAACAATCTACCCAGGCGCTATCCAATAAAATGTTCTCAAATCTAAGTTTCAGGCTACCTTTAGTGCCGATTACATTGGTATTCTGTGGTCGCAACAGTCGGCTATGCAAATCTACCGGGACACACAGGATAAACTGCCCTGATTGGGTGGTAACCTTGCCCTCTTCGTCCATCAGCCAGTCGTCTAAAGGGCCAGCCTGGTGCGTATAGAGTGAAGAAGTGTTCCAGATACGGATCGTGTTGCCTGCGGAGCCGGAGGCGATATGAGCACCATCGGGGGAGAATGCAACAGACAAGACCGAGTTGGTGTGGCCCTTCAATGGCTCAGCTACGGCAAGCCCGCTATGTGCGTCCCAGACACGGATAGTACGGTCGTAAGAGCTAGAGACGATATAAGTACCATCGGGGGAGAATGCCACAGACCAGATCCGGCCGGTGTGCCCTTTGAATGGCCCAGCCACTACAAGCCCGCTGCGTGCGTCCCAGATACGGATGGTGCGGTCGGAAGAGCCAGAGACAATCTGAGCACCATCGGGTGAGAATGCCACAGAGTGGACAGAGTCGCTGTGCCCCTTGAATGGTCCAGCCACGACGAGCCCGCTGCGTGCGTCCCAGACACGGATGGTGTTATCTAAAGAGCCAGAGACGATATGAGCACCATCGGGTGAGAATGCCACAGAAAAGACTGAGTTGGTGTGCCCCTCGAATGGCCTAGCCGCGACGAGCCCGCTGCGTGCATCCCAAACACGGATGGTGCAGTCGTTGGAGCTAGAGGCGATATGAGCACCGTCGGGCGAGAATGCTACACAGCCGATGTTGTCGGTGTGCCCCTCGAATGGCCCAGCCACAACAGCTCCAGTGCGTGCGTCCCACACACGGATGGTACGGTCGTAAGAGCCAGAGACGATGTGAGCGCCGTCAGGGGAGAATGCCACAGAACTGACATAGCTGGTGTGCCCTTCGAATGGCCCAGCTACGGCCAGCCCGCTGTGTGCACCCCAGACGCAGATGGTGCGGTCGGAAGAGCCAGAGACTATGTAAGCGCCATCGGGCGAGAATGCCACCGACTGAACCGAGTTGGTGTGCCCCTTGAATTGTCCAGCCACGACGAGCCCGCAACGCGCGTCCCAGACACGAATGGTACGGTCGTCGGAGCCAGAGATGATATGAGCACCATCAGGTGAGAATGCCACAGACAAGACCGAGCTGGTGTGCCCCCCGAATGGCCCAGCCACGACCAGCCCGCTGCGTGCGTCCCAGACGTGGATACTGCGGTCAAGAGAGCCGGAGACAATGTGAGCGCCGTCGGGTGAAAATGCCACAGACAAGATTCCGTGGACGTGCACGTCTGTTGGCTCGGCCACGACGACACCGCCATTTGTGTCCCAGATACGGATGGTGTTGTCCCAAGAGCCAGAAACAATGTGAGCGCCGTCGGGCGAGAATGCCACAGAGAAGACCGATTCGGTGTGCCCCTCGAATGGCCCAGCCACAACAAGCCCGCTGCGTGTGTCCCAGACACGGATGGTGCAGTCGTCGGAGCCAGAGACGATATGAGCGCCGTCGGGCGAGAATGCCACCGAGCGGACCAATTCGGTGTGCCCCTCGAATGACCTAGCCACGACAAACTCGCTGCGTGAGTCCCAGACACGGATGATCTTGTCGTAGGAGCCAGAGACGATGTAAGTGCCGTCGGGGGAGAATGCCACAGAAGTGACCCAACTGGTGTGCCCCTCGAACGGTCCAGCCACGACAAGCCCGCTGCGTGCGTTCCAGATACAGATGGTGTTGTCGCTTGAGCCAGAAACAATATGGGCGCCGTCGGGCGAGAATGCCACAGAGTTGACTGACTCGGTGTGCCCTTCGAAAGGCCCAGCTACAACAAGTCCACTGCGTGCATCCCGCACATGGATCGTGCCATCCTCAGAACCAGAGACAATTCGAGTGCCATCATGCGAGAATGCCACACATTCGATTCGGCTCGCACTTGTCCATACTGCCAGACATGACAGGTCGCGTTCCGCCATTCCCAACCCCTCCAGTTCTATCAACCCTCGTGACCGTTTCCAGTACTGCAGTCTCACCGGCCGCGACTCCGGCCAAAACGGAAGTGCCGAAATATAGATGTGGGGTGTGCTGCGAGAAGCTGGACTCAGTCCGAACGCTGCCACAAATCTCGCGGAGTCGTAGGCAAGCTCAAGCGAATCACTCGATCCTCCCGATTTCTATAATGTCTTCAGTATCTTACTCGAGACCTGTTCTGAAACAAGTACACATACCTGCAGCCACCCATGTGCGCGAGATAATATCTGTGCGCCTTCGGTGACAGAGTTCTTCAGATTCATCACCTCTATCCAAAATAGAAGCCGCTCGGATAAGAACTCTTCCAGCGCCTCCCGAACGTCGCCATCAGCCTCGACGAACTCTAAATGATATCCCCAGTAGAGACAAGCATAGAATAACTCGTCCGATACTGCCTCTAGCTTCCCCGCTAGATCTGGTATGTCTTTATCAAAGACAAACGACGACTCGAGTTTGCAGATGTTAAACCGTAGCAGCCGTGTCATAGTGCTGAAGCAACATAAGACCAGACGCTCGTTATTTGCTGTGGTGTTGCAGCATAGATCCTTCGAGCGCTCACGGTTAAGCATGAAGTCGGGGAACGAAGCGTGGAGGGTAGAGATAAGGTTGGTGCCTGGAGAGACATGCAGGACGGAACGAAGGTGTTGTAACGCATAGAGGACATCCTGTTCGTCGTTGAGCTCTAGCAGCTTTGTCATCGTCGTAACGCTCATTGGCTCTCTCGCACAGATCGTCGTATCCAGCACCAGCCGGATGTTTTCCTTCTCCGTTGGGTTCAAGGATTCATCGCTGAACGGGTCGTTGAGTATCGCCATATATAGCTTGTCGATGTCGTTGTGCTTGTTGGTTCTCGCCTTTGACCCAATAGATAGCAAGTCGTCTAGTCGTTGGTAGGAGTTCACCTGTCGAGTCTTGGGATAGATGTAGCGCACAGCGGTGGCGGCATAGATGAATAGCGCTCCAGCCTGTTCCGCGAGCCGTCCAAGTTTTTCTACAGATAGAGAGATTGAGCCTAATTCAGCCTCGAGATATGTTCTGATATCGGCCTGCACGAACGACGCCTCGATGTCGTGCAGGTGCAGTACTGAGCGGTAGTGTTCTTCCACCGGATGAAGCACATCGAACAACCCAGGTTCGGGCCGACAGGTGACGAAGAACTTGATCGGTAGATCCCTAGCATGCAGGAACAACACGTTCAGGATATCCTGGGCTCCATCGCGTCGGTCGCATTCGTCCAGAGCGTCGATGGTCACAACAATGCCTTCCGGCACGGAGTCTTGCACCTCGCGTAGGGGATCACGAATAAGCTTCTCGAATTGCGTCCTGGTTTCTCGTGCGCCAATGTCCTTGTCCTCGTCTATTTGCCGAATCAGCGCCTCGCGGTAGGATGGTAACAGACGCGCCAGCTGATGAGCGACGGTGGGCACGATTCTTGACACATCTTGGCTGTCTGCGTCCGCACGAGAACAGAAGAAACTCGCACCAAGCCGACCAGCGAGTCGCATATCGGCGCAGAAGCTATACGCCAGCGTGGTTTTCCCGGTCCCAGCCATACCGTTCAGCCAGTACACTTTCGGGCTCTCGGGGTTGTCTGCCCACTCCCGCATCTCCTTCAGGATCGCCGTTCGAGTCCCAGTCGTGCACTTGCGACGGCCAACAACGGTGGACAGCGCTGAGTCGTACATCGCCTTGAGTGCCGCGTTCAGCTCTTTGAGGTGTGCGTCCTTCAAAACTACATATTAGACGATATATTCTCCAGTATTGCTGTACGGCGGACGTACCACTTGCTGCTCCTCTGCGATCCTCCATATCTTGGTCAACGCCCTGTTCTATCATATTGTTAGTCAGATCCTCATTCCGTAACCCCTTGCTGAAGCTAACACACCTGTAGCTCGCGACATAGTGTCTCAACGCGCCGATAACACCCTTGCGTATCATTCAGATCCTGTTCTGCCTCCAGATGACGCCTAACTCCCGAGCGTTCTTGCTTTTCTCGCACATGTTCTATTTCCTCCCGTAGACCGCTACCGACCGAATGGTAAATTGCAAGAAAGACTTATACGTTGTATAGCAACTCACCTAGCCATAGCCATCAAAGCCTCAGACATCTTGTAAGACGTATCCTCTCCAGGCTTTTCTGTGAAATCGTTCACCATTCGTTGGAGATTTGAAGCAAGATCTGCGTAGTCCTTCCGGTTTTGCGCGGCTGTCTACGCCCAGAACAGAATAAATGTTGTGCAGAAATAGATAGATTAGATTACTCACCTCGAAGATACCAACGGCTTCGAGGAACCCAGCTACCGCCGATTTGATAGGAGGCACGACATCTGAGCTCTTCAATACCCGCAACGCGACCTTGAGTCCCGCCCATGAGTCTACTCCGGCTTGTTTCGGAACCTGGGCCAACCTGGACTCTACGTTGGTCGGTTGATTAGGGTGGGATGCCAGATGCGAAGTGGTAGGAGCCTGTTGGCCAGGGCGTGGTACTAATTGAGGTAAATCACCTGTCTGCTGGGACTGAGCATGCGGTCGTGGTAAAGGCACTGGGCCTGGTTTGTGAGAAGACGTGGGCTGCGAAGACGGGTTCTCAGGTGATTCCTCAGGCGAGAGAGAGGGTACAAGAGAGGTGGGTGCTTGTGTACCGGGCTTGAGCACTTTCTTTACGCCGTGGGTGATACGCTTGAGGAACCCGCGAGAGCGGCCTAGAGACGCATTGCGGGGGGGCATGTCGATATGTTATGGTCATCAAGTATGGGAACTTCCTCCTTGGTGTTGTTTAAAGATGTGTGTATGTGGTCGTTGCTGGCCATCTCGGGTAGGCACTAGCGCCGGGCGCGTAATTCCTAAGACCCAACTACAAGAACAAATTCCAATACAGAAACAAACAAACCCGAAAACCAGAATCACACTTTCTATGCGTCAAAAGCGAATTAGAACTTCAACGATAGACATTCGTTGATATGTTAAAGCGTAACTACAAATTGGACGTGCTCGAATATTGCGCTAGTGATCACCTGAGTAGCTAAACACATATGAGGACGAGTGCGTGGACCGTGTCTTAGCAGCATGCCCGTCCGTCCTAGTCATCCACAAATCAGTTACCACGCCTCACGCTCCTCAAACCACCTCACCAATCCGGAGGCCCCAAGCAATCGGGCGAAATGGTCCAACTGCAGCTCGACGGCACAATAGCCGCGAGTTTCCCATTTGTCTCCTCCGCATTCACTCCCTTCTCGGCCTCGGAAAGGATAAAAGTCAGTGACGCAGGCTCGTTCATCCTGGAGCCGGGGGGGAGGGGATTTTTGTCGTCAATCCGTTCGAGAAAGTTAGCAGGTTAGACTGCGTCAACGCGCGCAGGAGACAGTAGAATTCGGAGCGGACAACGGGGCTCCTGGAGGTGTAATAGTAAATCTTATTTTATTTATAAGGATAGCTGAGAAATTAGACTTGAGATAAGGCGCAGGATTAGGTCGTACGTAAATATTGGGCATTTTTTCCGCGCGGGTTATGGGGAGGTAACGTGCAGCTAGTCTCTGGTGCAGAAACATTCGAGGTCGGTGCGCCGTGTGACTCCGACCATCGCTCTACAAACGACAAAGTTTTGCGACGGGACGAAACGATTTAATAGACCCTACCGTCCCCAAACTAATATTAATGTCTAATTCAACGCCGTAAAAAATGCAAGCTCACATCTGAGACAAATGCAACCTAGGAGCCCCGCCATGAGGAAACCCTGACCCGGAACTGCAGAAGTTTGGATGCCCGGGATGCCGCGAGCCGTACGTGTGTGCTAGTAGGTTGCTCCAGGGACACCAGGTAGCGGCGAGCACGTGAACGGCGATGGGACGGACATCGCGGTGGGCAAACCCCTTGTCAGACCCTGTCTTGGTGACTCAATCTCGAGATCGTTGATGTGGCTGTACCCCCTGTCCCATCACCCTCACTCGTGATGTCAGCCCCTATCCGACTGCCACCTCACCTTAAGAGGCGAGTGCCGGAATTTATCCTCTACTATTCCGAGCATTCTTGAGTGTCTAGTAATCGGAGTTATCTGTATCGAACCAAGCAAACATATAATCCATTTACATGAGACAATGGATGGCGGCAATGGAACCAGTCCCAAACTACACGCGGTGTCCGTTTTACCCAGCCGAGAAATAAGTACGTTGTACGATTAATTATCAAACTATTCCTATACGATCCCGCGAAATAAGAGAAACGGCAAAATGAAGCGTTGCCTGACCATGCTTGGACCATCCTCACAGAGCCCTGACGGCGGTCCAATCTCAACTGAAAGCACACCAGCCACCTTTTCTTATATATGGGGGAGGAGGGTACGGCCGCTAGAGATCGTCTCCGCTGGTCGCATCCCCCTTTTCACTTTTCAAGATGCTTCTTCGCGACTTTCGCCCTCATCAGAAGCCGCTTAAAATTGGAGAATTCGTCGTGTCGCCGGTTTGAGTTGTTGTCTTTGCTGCATATAAGAACTGGGTGGGTCTATTTCAGTTACCCCTCCGGCTTCCTTTTGTATTTGCTTTTTCCTCGTTGGATTTTACTTGTCTTCGGTGCGATATTATTTACTGAAAAAAAGGTATGTAGGCGAAACGCGATCCAATTGCTGCTATAACAGGGTGGAACCAACCTCTATCGCAGATAAGAGTGCGCCATGTTCTGCGATCGACGCGCTCGATGACAGTCACCACCAGTGCTCTCTGCGACCAGGCAACCTCTCTAAGTGCAGAACCCAGAGCAACGCACAACCCCAGCTCCGTTCCAAGCATCGGACCAGTTCAAAACACCCGCGTCTGGCTCTATATCCTCATACGTTACTTCCAGTTTTACCAAGCACTCACGTTCCCTAGCTCCCTTGATATGACGCAAAGCGTTACGATCACGAGCTGGCTACTTCGTACTTTATTGAATCTGACTCGACTGGTGAGTCTAAGAGGCGTCTAACCCCCAATAACCGGTTGACTACTGTTGAACTAGGTGTGGGTTGTACAATTCCTCTACTCATCTACCTGCTTTCCCCGCAAGGTCGTACCCTCCTCCTGCCCACGAGCGTGGCTCTTGTCGGCATGAGACAAGACCAAAGGGGAGTCCGCCATCCCTCTTACCACTGCGCTAGATCGTCTGCCTCGCCTGGTAACCTACTTCAGGCTAGGAGAACTGTAGCAGGTTCGAGTGCACTTATGCCATCTTCACCACTCACTCTAGTTTCATTTTCCAACTCGGGAGTCTACTCGTGTGTTCCGACGGTTTCATCCACATCTATGTCGACACCATCACGACTTGCAAGCCCAAGGGGCGCCTCGCTCCTACTCTTGGTCCTCAGCTTCATCGTACGCCACACGCTAAATACTGCATCCCCGAAGGTCCATCCGTCCATCTATACAAATCCCTTCATTTTTGACTCTCACTTCAACACGAACACGCTCCGCCACGGCACTCGACATTGGCGAGCAGGTGATGCTCTGCGCAAACGGCGATGCTGGGATATATGCGCGTGCAGGTTACTCTAAATAGGTCTTGTATGCACTCAGTCTTTCTTTCCTGACGCTTCGTTACTTACTGTCTTCTTTTAGGCAAGTCGCCATTCAACTCGATGGTCACCACCTCTCACATCCGCGGAGCGTTCTCTCAAATTAGTAGATTAGGCCCCCTATCCCCAGAACGCTCACGGTATCAGCAAGTATGAAGAGGGTAGGATGGACTACCCCGACCCAATATACACCGAGCTTCGGGTTACTAAGTCTTCCCAAGAGGGCTACAGCAAATGTGCGGCGAAGGGGAGGGTTCTGGTCCCGTTGGAGAGCAATTCTATTCGAGGATGTTTCAGACTCCGTGTAGTTTTGCTATAAAGCTCGCTCGGTTAGTTCATGCTGTGATTGAGTATGCTATAATGGATACGGATTGGGTAAATGTGTCTGCTGGGTTTGTTTTCACCTTGATAGATCCTATTAAGGAGGGTTTAGTGCGTGGGATCAATACCCGAGATGATCAGGTTATACAAAAGGTGGAGGTTCGTGACTTGTTCAAGTGTGTAGTAGCCATATCGTTACCGAGATACATCCCTCTGGGTTGTACAATGTCCGCTGACACCCTTCTTGGTGGTTCGACCCCATAGCCTCGCCCACCTGGGTTCTCTTACGCGCTCCGCACTACGGCGAAATGACCGGCTGGGGTGAAACTATCCAGTAGTCTAGACCAATCGAACGTGCTTGACGAGCTCGAGATTAAACAATAACCACGGCCAGGCGTCTTTACCATCTACGCCTGGCACTGAAGAGCTTGGGCATAGTACTCTGCGTCGCTCGGTTCGTAGGACTTCGAGTACTTACAAGTGCCTGCCGCCTAGCAGTCCCGAGCATATAGCGCCTTTGCGAAAGTCGCTCAGGGGACATAGATGTAGTACCGATTCCCAAAGCCGCTCGAATTCAGGACTCACGCGTTGACGGATTTCATGCTACCTGCACGTTCATCGCATGATATTCGCCCGCATATATGGTGCTTCATACATCTCTATTATCCTGGTGTTACAGTATAATGATACTAAACAGTTTTCTGCAATTTAACGAAGTCTGGCGTTCCGAGACCAGTTACAGGATCCTAAACAACCCCCATCAGCATTCGCCCATAAAATAGCCTAGCAAAACCAAAACAACTCACCCATCCAGCGCGGGCCGTAAACCCACTTGTCCCGCACCCAGGGTTGCTCCCGGACGTAATATCGTTCAGCGCACTCGTCGCGTTCGAGTACAACCAAGGATTGAGGAAACCAAGCGCGGCTTTTCCTTGAGATAGCCTGTAATCGTTCAGTAGGCTGATCACCGCTGCGAATGTCGGAGCGGAGGCGGACGTTCCGGCTACGGATTGGGTCGCTCCTTTAAGTATAATTTGGTATCTAAAGTCATAGAAGGGCAGAATTAGTCTAAGACATGACAGGACAGCAAAGAAATGACGCACGCATTTCCCTGCGCAGCAACATCCCTACAAAGCAATCCTTCAATTAACCATCCCAGCTTCATCAAGGAATACAAACTCACGGGAACCCTCTTCCAGTGGTATTATACAGCCCACTATACTTCGTCCCCAGCGAGGTCAAAAACCCAGCCACAGCCTTCGTCTGATAACTCGGCCGCGCAAAGTAATCCGAGAACCCGCCTTGGGAGAAGCTGACCCCGACCTCAGGCGCAATCTTGTAGGTTCCGCCGACGGTTGTGACGTATGGGCAGGAGGCGGGGAAGATGGGTAGGAAGCGCGTGCGGTTGGTGCCGTCGTTTGTTTTGCAGTCACCGGAGCCGACGCCGCCATCGCCTAGGGAAAGATGGAGGGGTTAGTTGGGTGGAGAGAGGCAATGAAGGGATGTGGATGTATTCACCGGAAGAGAAGAGGACGCTGACGCCGCGGACACCGAGTTGAGCAAAGCCCGTGCAGACGCGGTTGGCGTAATCGAAGGGAACAGATTGTTCTATAGAAAATATATCAGGAATGATGCATTTTAGTGAAGAGAGTAGGAACACACCGTCGTCACCGTAGCTCGTAGTGATAGTTTGAGGGATCGAGGTCTTGTTCAGTATGTAGTTGACCCAGTCAAGGTATGGCTGAGCCAAATTTATTAGAATAAAACTATCGTTGAAAGTTATAACTCCATTTACCTCGTTGGTGTTGGTCGGAGTATTCGAATCCGGGGTATAAGGTGGTGACCCTGCAGTAGAATAGAAAATATTTGGGGTGGGATATGAAATGCCCCCAGCATACTACATCCAGAATTTCAGATGATGGTGGGAATACGACAGGAATAGTCAACTACTCACCTGAACATCGAGATTCGCTTCGACACCAGGGTCCGTTTCAGTGTTATTCCCTCCGTTAACGAGCTCAACGGCGAACGTGGATCCAACAGCATCGGTACGGTATTTCTTGTAGAAAGTCTACATACCGGCGGCGGGTTAGAAATTTAACCATGTGGTTTAACCACATGCCAAAACGCACCTGCAAATCTGCCGTGCTAGCATATTCCTCTAAATATCACTCGGTTAGTTACGGACATGGTAGAACGACTGCGTAGAGCTATACTCACTTAGATACCCAGTAACACCAAGCGAGTTGTTGCTCGTCGCAGCCGGGGTATACCCGCCCGTCCTAACCGCCGAAAAATCAGTCACAATACCGCGCCTTCCTCGAACTGACTTACCTATACAGAGCCCTCAAACAAGCAGGCGTAATAGTCGAATTGCAACTCGACGGCACGGTTGCCAAGACTTTCCCCTTCGTCTCTTCCACTTCCGCCTCCGCTGCCTTCTCAGCCTCAGAAAGGATAAACACCGTCGACGCGCGTTTGCTCATCTCGGAGCCGGGGCCATCTCTCTCGTTGATTCGCCCGAAAAATGTAGTGGGCTGAACAACGTCGACGTGTGCGTCGAGAGAGCGCGGGAGGCCGTAGGACTCGGAACGGACGATATGGCTCCCGGAGGTGTGGCGATAGATATTGTACTGGATGGGGAAGGTCCGTAAGAGATTTGGCATGCGATAGAGGTGTGGAGTGGGGACTGGGACGTACGCGGGTGTTGAGCATTCGTTCTGCGCGGGCTACAGGAACGGTGACGTGCAACCAGTCTCCGGCGGAGGAACGTTCGGAGATGGTGGCACCGTGTGACCCCAGCCATCCTTCCACAGACGAGACAGTTTCGTGACGAGGGGCAACGAGCTCATCGACCTCACTAGCTCCAAAACAATATCAAATCTATTCCAAGACTAAGCGAAATGTATACTCACGTCTTGGACAAATGTCTCCCATATTTCGCGTGTGCCGGATCGCTCACTTCTCCGAGCGTGGTGAGCAATTCGGCCATCCGGCCCTGCTTTAGTCCAATGCGCAAATCGATCTTGTGCTCCGCAGGGGCACGCGCAACAACCGTCCAACCAGATGGAATTTCATGCAGAGCATGGCGAGGCGTAAATTCGACCGAGAGCGGAGAGGCAGACGAAAGCAACGCGAGCGCAAGGACAGGGAGGAGGTACATAGTCGCGAGTGAGTTGAGCAGGCTAAGCGGCATAGCGCTCAGAATTATATACTGCACTAGCTTTGCTGGGGAAGCCCAGTAGTTTGTTGATCGGGGTTGTGTACAGCTGTCGACCTGCCGTAAAGTACAATTACGCATGCCCGAGCACCCTCACTCCTCATGGCTACGCGCGGGTCGACGGTCCAATTGCGCGTCTGTTCCGGATCCGAGGCCGTGTCACCACGCGCAGAGCACCCTTGGGTTGACAGTTTAGAGCATGAAAGGCATTTGAAGATCACCCGAAAGAACCGGAAGAAGTGGAGGACAGCATGCGAAGTTCTCCAGAAGCATAATTGAGGCTAAGATTAGCCCATTTACTTGGTACTGGAAGACGCCATCGATGTGAAAATATAACCGGGAGCTTCATGCTCAGAGGCGATAGCGATGAGTCCAAGTGACGACTGTCAGCATGATGAGGCTTCACGTGATCTGGCAGGGAGCGGGATGAATTTGTCAATGTTTGGGTCATATACGAGGCTTGCATTCCAATATGCGTGAGGCGCACGCGAAACAGGTATATAGCCTATGAATGATATTTCAACGTGAAACAGGTATATAGCCTACATATGATGTTTCTGATTTCATTAGCAGGATCGAACTCTAACTGAGGCACATGAACGACACAAAGTCATTGGAAACAATCTACCCAGGCGCTATCCAATAAAACATTTTCAAAACTAAGCTTCAGGCTACCTTTAGTACCAATTACATTAGTGTTCTGTGGTCGCAACAGTTGGCTATGCAAATCAACCGGGACACACAGCACAAACTGCCCTGACCGGGTAGTAACCTTGCCCTCCTTGTCCAGCCGCCAGTCAGCTAATGGGTTAGCCTGGTGTGTACGAAGAGAAGAAGTATCCCAAACACGGATGGTATGGTCGGAAGAGCCGGAGACGATATGAGCGCCGTTGGGCGAGAATGCCACGGCCGAGACCAAGTCGGTGTGACCCTCGAATGGCTCAGCTACGGCAAGCCCGCTGTGTGCGTCCCAGACACGAATGGTACGGTCGTCGGAGCCGGAGATGATATGAGCGCCGTCGGGCGAGAAGGCCACAGAGAAGACCGATTTAGTGTGCCCCTCAAAAGGCCCAGCCACGACAAGCCCGCTGCATGCGTCCCAAACACGGATGGTGCGGTCGGAAGAGCCAGAGACGATGTGAGCGCCATCGGGCGAGAATGCCACAGAGTGAACCGAATTGGTGTGCCCCTTGAACGGTCCCGCTACGACGAGCCCGCTGCGTGCGTCCCACACACGAATAGTATTGTCTAAAGAGCCAGAGACGATATGAGCACTGTCGGGTGAGAACGCCACAGAGAAGACTGAGCCGGTGTGCCCCTCAAATGGCCTAGCTACGGCGAGCCCGCTGCGTGCGTCCCAGACACGGATCGTGTAGCCGTTGGAGCCAGAGGCAATATGTGCACCGTCGGGCGAGAATGCCACAGAGCCGATGTTGCCGGTGTGCCCCTCGAATGGCCCAGCCACGACGAGCCCGCTGCGTGCGTCCCAGACACGGATGGTATGGTCGTAAGAGCCAGAGACGATGTGAGCGCCGTCAGGGGAGAACGCCACAGAGCTGACATAGCTGGTGTGCCCCTCGAGTGGCCCAGCCACAATAAGCCCGCTGTGTGTATCCCAGACGCAGATGGTGCGGTCATAAGAGCCGGAGACTATGTGAGCTCCATCGGGCGAGAATGCCACAGAGTCGACAGAGTCGGTGTGCCCCTTGAATGGCCCAGCCGCGACGAGCCCGCAACGCGCGTCCCAGACACGAATGGTACGGTCGTCGGAGCCGGAGATGATATGAGCACCATCAGGTGAGAATGCCACCGACAAGACTGAGCTGGTATGCCCCTCGAAAGGCCCAGCCACGAGCAGCCCGCTCCGTGCGTCCCAGACGCGGATTGTGCGGTCAGGAGAGCCAGAGACAATGTAAGCGCCGTCGGGTGAGAATGCCACAGACGAGACCCCGAAGGCGTGCCCATCAAATGGCCCAGTCACGACGGGCCCGCTATTTCTGTCCCAGATACGGATGGTGTTGTCCCAAGAGCCAGAGACAATGTGAGCGCCGTCGGGCGAGAATGCCACAGAGAAGACTGAGTCGGTGTGCCCCTCGAATGGCCCAGCCACAACAAGCCCGCTGCGTGTGTCCCAGACACGGATGGTGCAGTCGTCGGAGCCAGAAACGATATGAGCGCCGTCGGGCGAGAATGCCACAGACATAACCCAGTCGGTGTGTCCTTCGAATGGCCTATTCGCGACAAGCCCGCTGTGTGCGTCCCAGATACGGATCGTGCAGTCGTAGGAGCCAGAGACGATTTGAGTGCCGTCAGGGGAGAACGCCACAGAACTGACATAGCTGGTGTGCCCCTCGAACGGCCCAGCCACGACAAGCCCGCTGCGTGCATTCCAGATACAGACGGTGTTGTCGCTTGAGCCAGAGACAATATGAGCGCCATCAGGCGAGAATGCCACGGAGTTGACTGACTCGGTGTGCCCTTCGAAAGGCCCAGCAACAACAAGGCCACTGCGTGCATCCCGCACATGGATCGTGCCATCTGCATCACCAGAGACAATCCGAGTGCCATCATGCGAGAATGCCACACATTCGATTCGGCTCGCATTGGCCCATACTGCCAGACATGATAGATCACGTTCCTTCATTCCCGATCCCTCCAGTTCGATCAACCCCCGCGTACGTTTCCAGTACTGCAGTCTCACCGGCCGCGACTCCGGCCAAAACGGAAGTGCCGAAATATAGATGTGGGGTGTGCTGCGAGAAGCTGGACTCAGTCCGAACGCTGCTACAAATCTCGCGGAATCGTAGGCAAGCTCAAGCGAATCACTCGATCCTCCCGATTTCTATAATATCTTCAGTATCCTACTCGAGACTTGTTCTGAAACAAGTACGCGCACCTTCAGCCATTCATGTGCGTAAGATAATATCTGTGCGCCTCCGGTGATAGAGTTCTTCAGATTCATCACCTCTATCCAAAACAGAAGCCTCTCAGATAAGAACTCCTCCAGCGCCTCCCGAACGTCGCCACCAGCCTCAACGACCGATAGATGATATCCCCAGTAGCGGCAAGCATAGAATAACTCGTCCGATATTGAGTCCAGTTTCCTCGCCAGATCTGGTATGTCCTTATCAAAAACAAACGACGACTCGAGTTTGCAGATGTTGAACCGTAGTAGCCATGTCATAGTGCTGAAGCAACATAAGACCAGACGCTCGTTATGCACTGTGGTGTTGCAGCATAGATCCTTTGAGCGTTCGCGATCAAGCATAAAGTCGGGAAACGAAGCGTGAAGCGTGGAGATAAGGTTGGTGCCTGGAGAGACATGAAGCACTGAGCGAAGATGTTGTAATGCGTATAGGACATCCTGCTCGTCGTCCAGCTCCAGCAGTTTTGTCATCGTCGTAACGCTCATCGGCTCTCTCGCACAGATCGCCGTATCCAGCACCAGCCGGATGTTTTCTTTCTCCGTGGGGTCCAAAGATTCGTCGCTGAACGGGTCGTTGAGTATAGCAGTATATAGTTTGTCGATATCATTGTACTTGTTGGTTCTCGCCTTTGACCCAATAGATAGCAAGTCGTCTAGTCGTTGGTGGGAGTTCACTTGTCGAGTCTTGGGATAGATGTAGCGCACAGCGGTGGCAGCATAGATGAATAGCGCTCCAGCCTGTTCCGCCAGTCGTCCAAGCTTTTCTGCGGGCAAAGAAATTGCGCCTAGCTCAGCATCGAGATATGTCCTGATATCGGCTTGCACGAACGACGCTTCGATGTCGTGCAGGTGCAATACTGAGCGGTAGTGTTCTTCCACCGGCTGAAGCACATCGAACAACCCAGGTTCGGGGCGACAAGTGACGAAGAACTTGATCGGTAGATTCCTGGCGTGCAGGAATAGCACGTTCAGAATATCCTGGGCTCCATCGCGTCGGTCGCATTCGTCCAGCGCGTCGATGGTCACAACAATATCTTCCGGCACCGAATCCCTCACCTCGCGCAGGGGATCTCGAATAAGCTTCTCGAACTGCGTCCTAGTTTCTCGTGCGCCGATGTCCTTGTCCTCGTCTATTTGCCGAATCAGCGCCTCGCGGTAGGATGGTAACAGACGCGCAAGCTGATGGGCGACGGTAGGCACGATTCTCGATACATCTTGACTGTCTGCGTCCGCACGAGAACAGAAGAAGCTCGCCCCAAGCCGACCAGCGAGTCGCATATCGGCGCAGAAGCTATACGCCAGCGTGGTTTTCCCGGTCCCAGCCATACCGTTCAGCCAGTACACTTTCGGGCTCTCGGGGTTGTCTGCCCACTCCCGCATCTCCTTCAGAATCGCCGTTCGAGTCCCAGTCGTGCACTTGCGACGGCCAACAACGGTGGACAGCGCTGAGTCGTACATCGCCTTGAGTGCCGCGTTCAGCTCTTTGAGGTGCACGTCCTACAAAACTGCGTATTAGACGATATATTCTCCAGTATTTCTGTACGGCGGACGCACCACTTGCTGCTCCTCTGCGATCCTCCATATCTTGGTCAGTGCTCTGTTCTATCATATTATTGGTCAGATCCTCATTCCGTAACGCCTAGCTGAAGTTAACACACCTGTAGCTCACGGCATAGTGTCTCCACGCGCCGATAGCACCCTTGCGTATCATTCAGGTCCTGGTCTGCCTCCAGATGGCGCCTAACTCCCGAGCGTTCTTGCTTTTCTCGCACATGTTCCACTTCCTCCTGTAGACCGCTACCGACCGAATGGTAAATTGCAAGAAAGACTTATACGTTGTATAGTAACTCACCTGGTCATAGCCATCAAAGCCTCGGACATCTTATAAGACGTATCCTCTCCGGGCTTTTCCGTGAAATCGTCAACCATGCGTTGGAGATTTGAAGCAAGATCTGCGTAGTCCTTCCGATTTTGTGCGGCCGTCTACCCCAGGAAGAAATAAGTACATGCAGGAACAGATAAGTCAGATTACTCACCTCGAAGATACCAACGACTTCGAGGAACCCAGCTACCGCCGATTTGATAGGAGGTACGACGTCTGAGCTCTTCAACACCCTCAGCGCGACCTTGAGTCCTGACCATGAGTCTACCTCGGCTTGCTTCAGAACCTGGGTCAACCTGGGCTCTACTTTGGTCGGTTGATCAGGGAGGGATGCTGAATACGAAGCGGAAGAGGCCGGTTGGCCAGGGCTTGGTGCAGGTGGATGTAAAATCACTGGTTGCTGGGACTGAGCAAGTAGTCGCGGTAGAGGCACTGGGTCTGGTTCTTGAGAAGGCGTGGGCCGCGAAGGCGGGTTCTCGAGTGACTCCTCATGCGAGAGAGAGGGTACACGAGAGGTGGATGCTTGCGTACCCGGCTTGAGCACCTTCTTTACGCCATGGGTGATGCGCTTGAGGAGCCCGCGAGAGCGGCCTGGAGATGCAGAGCGGGGGTGCATGTCGATATGTTATTATCATCAAGTATGGGAGCTTCCTCCGAAGTGCTGTTTGAGGAGGTGTGTATGTGGTCGTTGCTGGCTTCAGGTTGGCGTTAGCGCCGCGCGCGTAACTCACAAAGCCCAATTACCGTTACCAACCGGGAAGCCGGCCAGGACCGGGAAGCTGGCCACTCGCCGTTTCTCGAGAATTAGATCGATTTAAATAATCCAAAATGTACCAGAAAATTCTTACCGTGTAGAGCAAGCTGCAGAGCACTTTTAATAACATTTTTGTACCCGATTTCTGTAGGATTTGAAGTTTGTTTCAGCAGCTTGGCCTGTTTTGAGCAAGAGGCTTAGCAAACCCGCCGTTAGCTCATTGATAAAGTATCGTATACAGTTTCTATCAATACTAAGTGTAATATGAAACTTTTCGGGGGGTCATACACAGATATAATGACCCGAAGTGTGATTTGTGTGATTGTATGCTATTAGTATAGTGACAGGGTGCCCGCCCAAGCTCTCTTCCAACTACTCCAACAGAACAGTTCCCCGCTCGCAACCTTAAGAGTCAGTAGCACCATGACCAATTGTCCTGCTCTTGCACTTTTCCCGCTCGCTCAAGCCCTCTTCTGTGTGGGAGCACGCTGAAAACCTGTTTCTGTGTCAAATAGTATATTCCAACGCACAATCTACTAGTTTTGTGGTTGCATCGACTAATTGAACCTCAAATAATACAATTACACTCCCCCTAGACACGATAGTGTGTCTCCAAGTGCTTGAAACCGTGAGTAAGGACAGCCCACCCAAAGAATTATCACGTGGCCGGCTTCCCGGTATTTTCATGATTTCCGACCATCCTGTTGTCAGCCCCATAACAAGGGAACCGAATCACATAAAAATCTAAAATGAAGTGCAGGGGGTGCGCCATAGTCCCTTCTATTAGATAAGCATGTAAAAGTAACGCAAATGTCTTTACCAACAAAGACAGGTTCATACAGTCAAAATCCGGCCGGTTTCCCGGTCTGTTACGGTACAAGAACATAATACGTTAGCAATCGGGGTTCAAACTGATTAGTAAAACTTAATCAGTCCAAATCAGCACTGATAAGATAACGGTCTGGGGCAATTTCTTCCTTAACTTCGTTAACCGACTGTCGCTTGCAAGGTCTAGTCTAACTGCCACCTTGCGAAGCACGTCTCCAAGTCTCAGTTGATCGACGTGCTATATTGACGGGACCCTCGTCGATAAACCTGCTCCCACCTGGAGACTTGACCAAAAATGGAGTGCTCTCAACGCGTTTTTCAAGTGCCTGAACTTGCTGCTCTCATATGCAGCTTTGGTACTGCTTCGGACCGTTCACGCCTACTACGAACCAACCGCACTTTATTTAACGTTGCTGTCTCTTCTGTGTGGACGCACGTTGATGGTGTGCAACACCTATTTGGGTTGATATCGGGGTGCAAGGTCCACTATGCCTCAACCCCAATCGTTGAGATCGTAAGTCGATAGGTTTCACAATACCCTCAGCTCTTTACTAGCAACGATAAATACACAGTATTTTGTCCTCATCCTCGGAGACATAGATCCATTTTCGCGTTTTGACCTCTATGCTCCCCACGTAAGGAGCCTAGATGTGCATGGAAGCCGAAACAATGTCTTTGATATCTCAGGCTGGTCGGTGTTGGCTGAATGCGCTCGGCAAAAACTGCTACTTCCAAATCTGCGCTCTCTCGTTCTATGGATGCCGGTAGAGATCGAATCCTATTCGCCCGACCAGCTTATGTGGACACTCCTACTCGCATCCCCTTCGTTGACCGTTTTCCAGATCCGACTCTCGATCGCATACGAACCCCCGACAATCTCGTATCGTATGGCTTCAGCCATCCTAGCAGCCTTGGAGCAGCATCTCATAGATCTCCAGGAACTATCCCTATTTCCATACGCTAGGCGGGAAGAGAGGGATAACAACTCACCCATGCTTGCAGCTGGAAAGCCTTTTTACCACTACCTAGTCGATGCTAATAATCTTAGACACCTGTCCGGGACTATGGCGTGGCTGCAACACGAACTGCGGCGGGTACTCAGCAGGCTACCTTTACTCGAAAGTATCACTATATATTCCGCTTTAGACAATCTTGATGGGGACGATGGACCTGGACTATCTGAAGACTCGTTCCCAGCTCTGCGGCGGCTGTCGATGCACTCAGTTCAGCCTTTTGATGCGCTCCAGGTTCTACGTACTCCTCATATGCTCCAGCGCGTAACGTCTTTAGACCTCGACTTTACTTTCAACATATTCCCCCAAGGAGATCCCGTTGAGCCATGGATCATCGAGGACCTTTTCCCCGCCTTCTCTAATATCCCCTACTTATGCGATTTTAGCCTCAAAATACTCGACACCGAGAATGAGCC
This sequence comes from Ceratobasidium sp. C01, assembly GCA_025200755.1. Classification (NCBI taxonomy): domain Eukaryota; kingdom Fungi; phylum Basidiomycota; class Agaricomycetes; order Cantharellales; family Ceratobasidiaceae; genus Ceratobasidium; species Ceratobasidium sp. C01. The sequence continues at coordinate 33,446 of JANWGL010000746.1, forward strand.
ACTCATGGTCATCACGTCGACGCTTCTAGATATTCTGTCCGCTCTTCCACTACAGTCCGTCACTTTGGACGGAATGCAATCCGATGTTTTCGCATGGTCAGACAACCTTGGAATAATGTGGCCGCTCGTGACCAGGCTATCTATACCGGAAGAAGATCTCTCCTTGGATTATCTCCATTATTTTATCACTCTACCGAAGCTAGAGTACCTCGAAACGAAATTGGACGTTATATGGCGCTTCGAGCCTACGACCCCTAAAGCTGGACCTCGTGCTCCACTTCACACCCTCGTATGCACTCATAAGGGGTCAGGGGGCAGGAAACTATCGGATGTGGACGGTATTGTTCAGTAAGCAGGTTAACTCTAGTTCCACGCGGGTTTGTCTTTATGATGTTGCACGAAGGTGGCTACTATCGCATTGGCCAAACCTTAGCCACATGGTTGGCCCGGGTCCTCTTGAAATGAGCGACCAAAAATTCAATCGCAAGTATTTTAATTTGTTGAACCGCCGCCTCGGCGAGCTCCGAGTTCTCGAACAAGCCGAAGACGAGAGTCCCAGTTGAAATAATTGAGAACGTCGCCTGCTCTAGGTCGGTGAGCATATTGCCTTTGCTCTCATACGATGAGATCCTAACGTCATTACTCTCTGATCTCATTATTAGCTCACACCGCTATACTTTCGCGCCAATTTGCCTCTTGGTCGTATATTTACTACTTTTACTTGGCGTTTAAGCACTGTCTATTACATTCGTATGAATACCATTCCAATGTTGTTTCAGCTCGTTTAGTGTTTATATGCCGGTCCAAGGCTTATCAAGCGAAACTGGCTCAGTCGCTTAAGTGCGGAAAGGTAAAGGTGGCGCATACAGGCAGAAACACAACGCCCGTTTATGAATTGGTTGTCCTAGATGTGCTATCAACTCTCGCATTGCAGGATATGACCCTGGGCAGCATTACATGCTCCACTAACCTGCGGTCTGATAATTTCTAAACCCCTAAGCTTTACCCCGAGCAAATACTGAGGCGACCGCCTACGAATATGCAGCTGAAATGTATGTTAACTCAAAGCTAAATGGCAGGATCTTGTAGTCTTACGTGTTCAAAGTGGCAAACACGACGCCTACAGACGGAAGAGCAATGTCATTCATTATTTAGTCAAGTATAATATATACTAGGCAGGTTTGAGGATGTTACTAGTGGAAGACGATGCGGATGTGCAATTAGCGATTAACTTTGACGTATGTTCTCCAATTAGCTCGACCATAACTCGATACAGGTGATCACATCGATAAGAGAGCAATGAACACGGATATAAGATGCCTCGCTCCCCAGCCTTCCAGCCTCGTGTCCCCCTTTACATCCTCAGGGCATACTCACGCTCCCTTCTCCACCACCCTCCAAGAAACTTCTGTCACCCGCCTCTTTATCTGACACATTTCCGGTCGCCAGGCCTTGTCACCACCCGTCCAGCGGAAGATGTCCTATTTAGAACGCGTCTTCCAGGTCTCCGAACTCGCCGCTCTCATATGCAGTTTCAGTGTCACCTCAGATTGCGCCCGTCTACTACGCACTAATAGCACGTTGCTAAACGTAGTCGCCCCTCTCTTACTCTCTTATGGGCACATATTGATGGAGTACAGCGTATATTTGCCTTAGTTGATTCGCGTGTAATGAGGTACAGTGAGTCATATATAGAAATCGTGAGCTAATTCATACCGTAGTATTTGGTGACCCACTGAAGCATTCAGAATTGACAGAATTTTATCGCTAGCCTCAAGCATAAGGATCCATTTCGACGTTTTGACTTCTACGCTCCCTACGTAAAAAGCTTGGATATTTACGGAAGTCGAGAAGACCCCTTTATGATCTTAGGCTGGTCATTGTTGATCAAACAGACTTGGCAAAAGCCTCTACTTCCGAATCTACGCTCACTTATCATAAGAACGCCACGGCAAATATCTTGGAACCAGTCTCCTTCGTCTCACCAGCTTTTGTGGAGATTGGCATTCGCGTCCCCCTCTCTAGCGACTCTCTCAATGCCGTCGGACCCAGTATTCGGCCCGCCAACGATCTCGTATGGAACGACCTCGGCTTCTCTAAAGGCCGTAATGCAACGTTGTCCAGACCTGCAGGAACTATCTTTATTTCCCGATACTTTATATTCAAAGCACCAGGAAATGTCGGAAAGTTGGAATCGATGAACTCATGTGTAATCATGGGTTCGGTTATGATAAGAGAAAAATGATTACAAGATTATGCCATGATTATGCATGTGTATGCGCCCCGGGTGACATGATTATGCCAAGGTCACGGGCTGGCGAAATGATCATTCTAAGGTTACGTCCGCCCGGATATGATCATATAGTCGTCTGTCATCTGAGAACGTAATCTTGATAAAACCATGTACTCACCTAACAATATAATGCTATGGTTATGCGCCCCGGGTGACATGGTTATGCATGTGTATGCGCCCCGGGCGACATGATTATGCCAAGGTCACGGGCTGGCGAGTTGATCATTCTAAGGTTACGTCCGCCCGGAGATCATCATAGAGTATTCTATCATCCGAGAGCGTAATCTTGATAAAACTATGTACTCACCCAACAATATAATGCTATGGTTTTGCTCGCCTT
>JANWGL010000748.1:728-19205 GCA_025200755.1 Ceratobasidium sp. C01
CTGATTTCCAGTGTAATCTCTCCTTACATAGAGTGAAAGCAGAGTCCTGAAATATCCCCTGAAAGTGACTGAAGGTGTGAAGCTGAAAATTACTATGGTGGTTTTGGTCAAAAATCACCTGAAATTCAGTGTGTCAGGCTGAAAACCAAATCAGGGGGAAATATCAGGGTGTTTTGCACTGAATTTTCAGATAGCCTGAAAAACAAAAACACATGAATAACACCTGAAATGTAAAATTCAGGTAGATTGAGTGTAAAACTAAGGCAATCACCGTCTAACAGTGCAAGTGTAGGGAAACTGAACAGGCTTGGGAGTGTCAGGCACGCCCACCTCGTGTAAAGTGCAAAGGGTTGAGCATAGATGCTGACAGATCATTAACAAGCCCTTGGATTTGCTTCCGGAGGCTGCTGCCAAGGAAGGAATCCCAGGATAAGGTACCATGGATGACAAATGCCAAGACGGGCTCATAGCTGAGTGGGAGGTGTTGGGAGTGTTCAGCGATTCAGTCAATGTGATAGAGGTGACAGAGGCTGTAAGCGTGGCTGATGTAGACCTAACATGATGAGATGATGCAACAGAGGCCGCGTTGGTCTGACTGGCAAATGATGAGTGGCAGGTGTGGGAGCAATTGGGTGGGGGTGGGACTGAAATGGGAAGGCGGGCCACGGGCATCGCTATATCCACCAACCAAGGCTCAACCGGCAGAAGCTCAAGTTGCGTGCCAAGCGCAGACACTGGGAGGAGCCCCACGTAGGACTGTTTCTGGAAAATTGGTACCAGGGGACTGGGTGGCCCCCATTGACACTGGATTGAGAACTAAATGCTATACAATTACCAGATGTGGTTACAAGAGGGAATATGACGCATAAATGCAGAATTACTGATGCCCAGGGACAGTGGGCATGGGTTCAGCTGGGGGATGGGGAGGTGACTGGTCATCAGACACCCTGCACGGATCATTGCTGCCACCGCGAGGTGCGTTTGAGCGTGTGGTCCAGCGGCTCTTCATACGTGGGGGAATAGGAGGGTGCAAAACCAGGGTCAGCGATCAGAATGAGCGCCAGAGGTGAAAACACACCTCTGGTAGCCACTGGCAGTAACAAGCTAATTTGGGTGGGAGAGAATATCTACACACGGCAGGTCAGCATAACCCCCAAGCAGAGAAGAAATGATTGTACTTGGGAGGCTTGGGAAGTGGGGGAATTTGCAAAGGGGGGAACACTCAGCTGTGTAGGTCAGCAAGGTTAAGTATATTTCGGTCAAGGGGATCACGAGCAAAGAAAGCACGGAATTCAGTGAGGAAATTGGGGCACTCAGATTGAGACAACATGACTTATAGGAGAGAGGGCGACGGAGGAGGGAGGGGGCAAGTTGAACAAACAGTAATAGGCACATGACAGAGTACCCCAGGAACTTCCCTCGCCCTTGACACATGAGAGAATCTCACCTTTCACTTATATGGGTATGTTATCGTGCACGATTTTGTGCAACTCAAAGAGTTAACAATGTGGGAAAGGGCTGAATACTTAACGTTTTCCTTACACAGGTAACTAAAACTGTTCCCCCAGAACATGCATGATGTCCGAGGCAGGTACCGTCGCATGGGGTGTTCACCCAACAGTCAAACAAGGGGATCTCATAAATTATTGAATCGACAACAAGGTCAGTCAATTTAGATAAGGACATATGGTCAGTGCTGAATCCTCGTGGTCCTCAAGCGTTTACGTAGGTACACACTCAAAATAACCGACATTGACGTTGTGTACCATTTATGTTTTGTGGTCAACAGGTGCCTTTTCACCCATGATCCCCTGCTCCATTTGTGGTAATAGAACAGTGGCCAACCCGTTCCTTGGGTCTCTAACCTATGCTCGCACTCTCACTCCCCACACCCAATCAGGTCCTCAACCACACGCTTGGCCTCCACCAGCACCACTCCACACGTTCAACTATTACCACATCCTCACGCACACCCCCTGACACGCACACCTGCTAATTGTGTCCTTCTATTGCCATCGGACAGATCAGCTCAAGACACCGCTCGCGGAAAGCTTGGCCTGCTTGCAGTAAGTTCCAGCCATGCTCTCTCTTGTTGACAAGCTCTTGACGATCAGACTGCACGCGTCGCTGCTTGGATCCTGGCTATTCTCCTCCTCTTCCTCGTCCTTGTTGTCTCCCTCGATATCTGCACTAGATCCGTTAGGATCATCGCCCAAATATTGGCACATGTTATGGAGAACCATCATCGCCTTGATTGCATGGTAAATATATTTCATCTCCTTCACCACCTCCATTCTCTTCAGGGACGGAAAGCACACCTTGAGCCGGCCAAACGCCCACTCAACCACAATACGCGCCCACGAGATCTGATAATTGAATTCACGCCCCCACCTGCCATCAACGTTCAGGTCCTTTCAGTCGTATGGGATGAGCACATACGGGCTGAGGGAGTAACCTAATAAGTAAGTAAGTAAGTGGATCTTGGATATCCCAGTGTAACCGACAGACCTCCATCCACTAACAGAAACTCTCCGGGTACAAATAGATTATCCTGCTCCATGTATACCCACATATGAGGCCAGATCACGATATCTGGCCTTGAACCGGCCCATCTGCTCCGACTATATGTTGTGAAGCTTTTTCCCCAGGCAAGTCGCAATAGGGTCTACACGACAATCAATTACAGCACATACTCTGCAGCAATTTCACAAGTGTCAAACTGAACTCATGGGCAACAACCAAAATGATGAAAGGGAACCTCATGCCGCAAAAGGCCTTGTTTCTGGTCAGTGTATTGTCAATCACGTTTGTTGGACGTGGGAAAATCTTAAACCCAGCAACCCTCAGATTGTTTTTCGTGAGACAAGAGAGGGGTGCAGAAGCCCTGAAATGGCTGGAAGTCAACAACACAAAATACTATGAAGATATCAATATAGACCCAGTTAGGCTAGCCAAATTGACCCCAGACAATTTACCACACGCAATACCGATAAATATACATCATGAAGAAGATGTCTCAATGATGAACACTGAATCAGATAGATATGTACCAGATATTGATGTCGACAATGATCCAGACATTGCCAGTGAGTTTATCTGATATCTCTCAATATATTCTCTATTTCAGTACCAACGACACTGAGGCTATGATGCATAGAATTGTCGCCAGTTGAGACCACCAGCACCATGGTATCAAATAATGTGGACGTGGTTCCTTTACAATACTGTGGAGTCATGGATGGGGACCAATCAAAGATAATCATGAACAAACTTATGTCATGGGTGTTACAGAATCTATGGAAACATGCCAATGATTCCAAACGTGGATATGTGGTTCGCAATGGGGCACCTGTAAACAGCTTTGGTCAACTGCCCAATGGACAAGGCCCAGCTGTCCCAGATCATAGTGATTACTGGGAAGTGGTGTTCCGGTTATTATACCCATACGGTGTTGGCAGCATTGAGAGTGACCACCCCATGCCACTGTTGCTGGAAGACCACGTTTGATGGGCTTTCCGGTATCACAACTGCTGTTTCCAATATCATAAGTCCTTTCTTTTCGTCGCATTTGGGATACAACAGCGTCAACAGGCTCTAAGGTTGGCAAGAGTCCAGACGCACAGTACTGATTTCAATGCTACCAACCAAACTTTCAGTAAAATAACACTAGACAACCTACAGTGCACAGCTGAAGAGGAAGAATTTAATCCACAGCCATCAAATCCTGGCATACAACTCCTTAAGTGACATATCACTGGGACACCTAAGCGCATAATGGACCTGGATCCCACTTGTGTACAGTGGCAAAGTCACATATTCTCCAGGTCCATGGTGTTGAACCAACTTACAATCTTGTTGACGGTCAATCCAGACAACCCCCAGGATCCAATACCACAGGTTTTCGCAGGCCAGGAAATCAACCTGGACAACTTCATCAAATCATCCTGGCCTGACAGTCATTGTCAGTCCCAAAACATTGATTGCAACCTGTTTGCAGCTGGCAAATTCTTCCGGTTCATGGTTGCACTCATGATCAAAAACTGTTTGGAGTCACATCAGGAAAAATGGAAAGATATCATCCACATGTATCCAAATAAATTTACTTGAATCAGGTTGTTTCAAGAATTTACGACTGCCCCCTTTCATACACCTAATTTTACCACTATATGAGCTTTCAAGACCAATGTCCATTCATATTTACCCGAACTAGAAACTCCAGCAGATGTCATAAATACTCCCACGGACGCTGAAGTCGCATATCTTAGAGGCCCAAGCCCAAATCTTTTGCTGGTGAAGCTATCATCCCACCTAAAGGAGTTGGAAGTCAAAGCCACAGGCTCCAAACAGATACACGTATGCATCGATGGAAATGTTCCAGGTATGACAAACCAAACATGTTATATTTTATCTCAGAAAACAAATTGTCAAACCAGAAGGCAAATCACATAATACTACAAGCTTGTTGACCAACGGCCCACACAACGACTTTGATGAAACTCCAAACATGAAGGAAATTAAAGAACGTCAATGTGAACTTCTGTTCAGACCAGTCAACATGTTGTTGAATCGGGAACAAGAAGTACCAGCCCCATTAGTCATAACACGCCTGTTGGGATGGGGAGGTGTATGCTGATCCCACCAACACACACTCGTTTATTGGGGCTCATTTGCATCATATATCAACAGAAAATATGCGGATTTACAAGTGCTTAGCTGAGACATGGCATCAGCCAGTATGTGGTGATTTCAAACCCAGTAATTTAGCGGTGAAGAGTCGGATGTGTGCCAACCAACTAATGCGCAGGATAGCGATTCAGTGGAAGGAACATGGATTCATGTGAATAACGCATTGATAGAAGCAGTGATTCCAGGTCAGGTATGTTACTTTGTTCTCAATTTGCGCCTTGAATCCCAGATTGTACTTATCACAAACTGGCCAGCACCCCTGAAGAGGTAATACTGCGGCTTGACGAGACTGGAAGGATCCACTGAGAATCACAAGTTGATGAGGAAATCCAAAAGGGTAGAGAAGGAGACTCATTCCGTACTCGATTACTTTGTTGGAACGTACATATAGGCAATCACTAGGCAATAACCATCAACATTGGGTCTGCATGGCTCCGTGGGTATCACCCAACATCTTGCTCTAGATCCAGGTCTAGCCAGTCATGGGTTTTACCTTCCAAGCAGAAGATAATGAAGGCAATCTGCCTGTCAACAGTTGCTCATGAAAAAGAGACACACATATAATGGGTGACAGCTTCTATGAAAGAGACACCTTGTTCTTTGTTGGTTCCATCAAATTTAGCAGATTCTGAGAGTTTGGGTGCTCCCCTTGCTGACCCAGAGATTCCACTTGGTGCCCCTGTGCCAGTACTTCCTTGCATATTTTGCAGATTTGTTCTCTCCGCACCCAGTTTAACTGTGAGAGTCTTGAGAGGAGTGATGCCATTATCATGATTCTGGAGTGTTGTGTTGGCATCCCCGAGTTCTGCTGTGGTGTTTTGCATTACAGCTGAGACATTACGGATTATGGCAAATAAGGCAGTACAAAGGTCATTTAGGAAGGAAAGTATGGCAAACCGATCGAGAGGGTCTTGAGGGACAGCTAATGTGTTTGGGTCAATATTGAGGTATTGGATGGGTTGTTGCAAGACCATTGTGCAGCGTGGGAAAGTATGAATATATGTGTCTGCTGCTAGCTAGCAATACTAAAACTGCGGGTACTTGAGGTGTTTCACAAGACAGTTCTAACGCTAAATTATTGCTCAACCACCTAGCATTGGACAATACCTTCAGTAATTTAGCAGGCATGGACGGGTTTGATATTACGTGGGCTTTTTGCTAGCGGGTGGAGTGCTGGCTACAGTCGCAGACCCTATTGGGGTGGGTGGATAATCCATGAGACTACTATTGATCCATACTGCCTGCCTGGTCACCACTTTTGACTAATATGTGGCTACTGGGACCCTTCAGCTATTCAGGGTACGATGTTTGGTCAAGTGATGCCTCATGCAAGAATGGGGGAGTGGCTTGAAAGCACACACCGGGGTCTCATAAGGCTGGGGTCAGAACTCGACCTAGTGTCAACAACGACCTGTAGTTTGAACTAAAGTACAAAAGCTATGGCTACGTACAACCACTAAGTACTCAAAGTTCTTTGGCAAGAATACGGATAAGGTAGCACTGAGCGCAGTATCATGGAGTGCCACATAAGTAAAGTGCAATCTTTTATCAAAGACTGGGCAATGGGACAGTCTGAGCTCAGCTTTTGAACGACGCCTTTAGCCAACTTGGATGGAGGTTATGAAAGAAGGTCGAGGTCCAACGCTTAAGGCTCTCAGACTCCCCTTTATATATTGAAGGGTTGCATAGTACGTCAATAAGCGACTAAGGGTATACGTAAAAGAAGGGAATATATGGATACGCAATATAAGCAAACTCCTGAGTAATCATCTAAGCAACAGGCGACTAAGCAATTTAAGCAACAGGCGACTAAGCAGATACATGCATGAGTGAGTAAGCGATCAATAATGTAAGCAACAGCAGTGAGCGTGACGTAGTGAGACAGTCCGCATCAAAGATCATAAATGGAATAAAACTGACTCGGAGGAATGCAACACATTGGTCCAATTCAAGTCAACACCCTCCGAGACTTTACTGCATAGGCATTTAGAACCTAGAACAGCAGCATGATAGCCAATCCGCAGCTAAAAAGAAGAGCAGTGGTTCTCATATGCGCTGGAATCCGCAGATTTTTCATTTGATGAATTCCGAGCAAAACCAGAGGAAGACTCAACTGCCGGGGTGCGCCGCATCAGTCGTGTGAAGATAACGCAAGATATGATAACAAAGTGTGTCGTGATGCCGAGAACCAGAGAGATGTTGCATACGGGATGCCAGGCATACAGATTGGGTGCTTGGAAGGTACTTTTAATGCATCTCAAGCACGCATACAAGCTTCTGGCAATCGCGCAACACACCTCCTCAACATAGGCGCACTTAAGAAGTGGCAAACTCTGCTCAAATAAATCTGACGGCACAAGCCCACGCACACAGAACACTTTTATAACAAATGAATCACAATCAAATATCTAGAAGGGTCATGTTGATCTCTTTAGACCCTGTGTTTCCAGTTAGTGCCGGGACAGGGGGCCTGTTTCTACAAGGTCTACGTGGGTGAAAAGTAGAAAGAATTGGTTTACCTGATGCTATGTGAGTGCATATTGTTGCTGTTGGGCTTCGTTTGAATGCTGTTGCAAGATATTTTCCAGTGATAAATCGTTGCATTGGCATGGCAATGCTGTGCAAGCTGCGTTTGAGCTGTGGACCATACTTGCTGCCAACCGCCATACCGATAGGATCAGCTTCATTATTTGAGACTTATACTGCTCTAACTGTTGAAGTGCTCAAATTGGATAAATACAAATGTGCAGGGCATTGGCTAATCTACCTAGACCGTGCACGCATTGAAATAGACAAAATATCTGTCTGTTGTCAAAAGCAGGCAGACAGGGATGGGCTGAAAGCAGAGGGGGGGGAATGAGAAGCACTAAAATAAACAGGAATCAGACCTGAACGGGAGACCGCACACTTATCTCCTGCTTGAGCAAATAAATAAAATTTCACTCTGGTCCAAAGGCATGGTGTTGAGCCCAGAGCAAGTTTCTGGGGTGACCTTGTAGCGAGGGCTCCACAGTGGATGTGCTCAAAAGCGAGCTCCTCAAATAGGTTTTGCTTGGCACAGAGATCTCCCTGGAGATGCGATAGTTTGAAGAGGAGGCCAATGAACAATATACTAACACTATATATTAGGTTCAGTCGCTCCTGCTGTTAGTGCAAACCCTAGACAATGAACCTACTGGTTTGCTTTGGAGGGGTTTATTACCCTCTGGAGCACATGCATATACCAGCGATATCTTAATGGTTCATCAGCGTGATGGGACCTCTGCTATTCTTGAAACTGACAAGCTGCCTGCATGGGCTCCTCAGGCCACATTAGTGGTGTTCCTCTATATGTTTGCCTTAACAACAGAGCAAACTAAACGTGCAAAAGCTGCAACAGCTGGATACATGGCACTGGCACATGAACCGGAACCTTGACGCAATCAATTAAGACGGATACCTCTCTGAGTCAGCTATAGCAAAAAGTAAATTGTTGCCATCAGGCTTTCATTCGTTGTGACCTAGCGGGTTTGGTGTTATTGGTAGCTGGCTATCTGCTGTTTAAGAGAGTGATTAGAGAGTCTCTAACTTTGTCGTTCTAACATTTGGTTAGACTTGCTGCAGAGCGACCATCTGAATTTTCAAACTCTGAGGTGTATCAACTGCTAGGCAAAACGCAAGTCAGTCCTTATCAGTTCAAGCATTGGCCCAAAAATGGGTATAATGTATTGAAGCTGATTCATGCGGGTGAGTATGTGATTCAACAATTCTACAGCACACTGAACTTGTATCATATCGTCAATTCACATATTGTCTGCAATTTCAGTCACGTCTATGCGATCACTCACTAGTCGAGTATTGCTAATGTAACGATACAAAATTGAAAATGCATTCTGTGACCCCCCTCCACGCAGGGATATGAATGTTATTTGATAGAGCTAGCGATTCAGTATCACGTTACCCGATGACGGATTTCCCTGCTGTAGAACCCATGGTAAAATTGTATGAGGAGGAGATTATTGTATACCATCATGAGATGATGCTTGAATTTCCCCTTGCGATTTGTCTGGGTGATCATACCTTTGGATTGAATCTTACCGGTGATGACTCATAACTGGAGGAGCAGTGGGTCTTCTGCAAATGGCTCAAGTTATGAATCTAATGATTTTGGTCTATCATTATTGTACCCGGAGTGCTTCATCTCAACATACCTTCAGGCTCAACTTCTACACAACAGTGTGCTGCCTCCGCAGCTCCAACACTCCCACAAGAGGACAGAGGTCCAAACTGGTTTGTCGTAGAACGATAACATGTTTCATATTCAGTGTACCTTGCTACTTTGGAAGAGCTCTCATCTGCGGTATGAGCCATGATACAATCCTACCTGTTACCATCTGATGTGTGATCCCAGATCACTACTCAGGTGCAAGCAGGATGAAAGCCTGAAGACGCTCATCAACAACTTCCTTCAGCTCTTACTTCATATTATGACACACTACACCTACAAGTGTATTATTTACTAAATCAGTTGCTACGGATCCAGGGTACTAATTCAAGGTGCAACGGGCAGGAAAAAAGTCCTGAAATGCTTGTTGCTTAGTGGGGATCCAATTAGCGAACGCATGAAGAAGAAGGCTTGGAACATGGTCAAACAATTGTTCGCTTTTGACGGTGAAGTTGTAGACAGTGCAGCAACAGGGGAGTCACACAGTTGGTGTGGCTACCACCTTGAACCATGGGACAAATGAACACCAGCTGTTTGTATTGTATATTGGATGGTTGGAAATGATTCTGACATTGTGTGCAAGGGTCAGAAGACTGCAGAGAACACCAACCTATGTCCACACGTGGGAAGTACTCTGCCGGTCCTCCTGATTTTGTTTGAGCAGCGCGTGCGTTAGCTGATCACTTCGATTCCCAATTTTCGACTACTGCCCCTTTCAACATTTCGAAATGGTGTCTAGCGTGCTCAAGCATATCCAGTTGATTCATTATATCCCTGGCCTGATGAAGAAACATGAACATCCTAACGATGCGCTCGGACCAACCAACCAGTTAGGATGGGCCCTATTTCACATGACTGTTCTGAGCGTGCTGGCCGCATCAATAGGTCACAAGGTCCGATCGGATGAGGAGAATCCAATCTGTTTTGTCTTTGCAGTGGGAGGTTTCTGGGAAGGAGGTCCTTGCATTTATGAGCCTGGTGTTTCCATTTACTTAGCTCATGGGGCATTTGCAGCCTTTCAGTCCAAGCGTAAGGTTCAATTCAACTTAGACTGTTTCAGACATCAGCCTTGTATTATTTTCACCTCTGATAGCTCACTGAAACAATAGGAGGAGGACAGGATTAACTGGTCTTCATTACAACCAGTTGATTCTGCAAGTGGTTAAGAACAGTAATATGTGAAGCCTAGTCTTGTGATTATTGCTAGGTGTTTTGTTTTATATCTTACTGTAATTTTTGTCAGGGGACTTCATATCAGTTTGGCTTGGATGTACTCGCCTTACTACGGGCTGACTTGGCAGTACATACTTTGCGTTCTGTTTTCCACGAACAGCCAATTCATTTCTTTTTGTGTATTTATCATCAAACACAGGAGCTCCAAGGTATTTCCTAGCAATATCTCAAGAAGATATACTAAGTTCGCAGCATTGCACGTCTCATTCTACTCAGCTTATTCATAACTCTTGTCTGCCCAGCAAGTGCTTTCCTCAATGACCTGCCCCAAGTGGTTCATAGTGGGCTCCAGCAGAGTCTTTGAAAGAGCACAGGTAGTCTCCTGAGTGACTGGGAGAGAAACTGGTATGTTGTCTGTACAGCAATTGGATAAGGTGTGCATATAGTCAACTTGAGTGAGAGCACACGTGGGACTGTCGCTCCTCAACATGATATTTCCAACGGGACTTTGCAGTACGTCTTGGTTGGACTCAAGTCTAAGATATTAGGTGCTGTGAGTTTGCACTCATATTTTCCCTGTGCGCGCATCCTTGCTCTGGGTCGCCAGCAAGCTAAACGAGAATGTGATAGTATGCTCACAAACAGTCGGGAGCGCTCAGGAGCTCCGGTTTGGTGCTCAGTAATGTTAAATATGTTGATCCACGGGTTATAAAACACACTCTGACCATTCCAGTTCTTCCTGTGTAGTTTCTGTGCGCATACAATCAACTTACGTCCCAAAGCATCAGAATATCTTCATGAAAGATGATTTTCTTCCTCCAGTCCCAGCTCCGGTACAGTGAACGACGGTAGAGGCGGACAGCCATTGCTGTCTGGATGTCTACTAGGAATTGCCTGTTTGTGGCTGTCTGGATTGCTCAAAGCTTGAAGATTCTTCAACCCTAGTCAAGTACGCATGGGAACGGTTTTACCATTATTAGTCTTCATCCACCCTGTCCACTCCTGGTAGATCCTTGTATATGCGTTGCAGGTCATGAATCGAATGCACGATTTGGGAACAAAACTGACCGAAAGTTTGACATTCGTTCACAATTGCATGTACTTGGAGCTACTGAGTCAACAACCTATGTCCCACTTTCAGGCTTCTTAAAAACCGACATTACAGATTGCAACCACTGTTCGACATTCCCATACTCTGGCAGCACACACCAGCTCAGTTGTGAGGAATGAGAGAATGATCCATTACGGGGGTGGGTGTGATAGCTAATGGTTTGTTGACAAGATCTCACCTGCTCTGGACATCCTCAGTATCTGCGGCAAAAGTAGCGTTACTTGCCGCACAAATTTGGTGAACTTCTCCGTTGAGAGCTTGAGGTCCACTGGAGATTTGGCCACCTCCACAACAATTTTATCCCTCCTTTTCATGATTCTTTGTGAGTTTCGTCGCTTAAATAGTGTGGACAGGTGCTCGTAAGGATTGGAAGCTGCAATTGTGTCATTCTCGGAGGTGTGTTATGAATAGTTGTAGAGGAACTGTTTGATTCGCTGATAGGCAGTTGACCATCAGCCATATCGCTGAGTATCGGGATTTGGTATATCCTGGTAGAGATTTGGTGTTATTGACCCAAATCCGCAATCGGACACCCTTCAGTCGTGAAAGCTCCGCAGCTGTGCTTGTTCTGAGCAATCACAGAAAGCTTTCATTGCATGTACCATGAGTAAACTTTGATACCAGGAGCCCGAAATCCGCGCCCCACTTATTTGGTCCGTTCTTGCATACAGCAAATCTGGATAGGCATACTCAAAGCTCCATCAACGCCTCTTTGATTCATCAAGAATATATTTGTGTGTGAGACATGAGGATTTACATCACACTGGGAGCAGTGCTACAAATGCCTTCACCCAGTGCGCGCACAAGCATTTGGTTTCCCCCGATCTCTGTGCAGAGTGCAATCCCTCTCTCGCGAACGTTATAAAATTTAATGCAGAGCAAGAAAGTATGTAGTAGATGTTCTGATCTTCACTCGCGCGATATATCGTCGCACGAGGTTTCCACTCTTTCGCGCTTCTCTGTAATGGCCACACACAGTCACAATAAACTCCACTCAGCCAACCCCCTGCATGTCTGCTTCAGACCATGCCCTGAATCATGTGGAGGGGGAATAAACCCAAGTAGGAGTATTTATAGGCAGCCAGTATCCCATGACTGGTGAACTAAAGTAAGACAACCGCATGTTACATAACCTCAAATAGGGGGCATGTATGCTTGAATGGGATGAACACTTAGCTGGGACCAAAAGGCGATGCATGGACCCCGCATAACCCCTAGGGGAGTGTGAACATCGGGAGCGGCGAATAGCCCCCAATGGTCCAGACAACTACCAGGAAATACAAGCTGAGAGGCTTCTTATTGGGAAAGGCCTTGGCATGAGTTACATTTTTGGGAGGTCAGTTGGGAGATGGTATAGCCCTGAGGACGGTGAGACGGTAGCAGAGGACAGGTGACATAAGTGTGACCAGCCGTAACGCTTGGCACTCAGCTGAGTAGCTGTGCGAGTTACAGGCAGTCCAAGGAACATGTACAGATTATTTAATCATCTTGTAATTTTAACCTTCTAACAGGGCCATTTTGTTCCAAATGCTCGAACTATCCAACTGGAGTCTCATTTTTGAGTTAAATCACACACTGTTGGCACACACCACCCAGTCCATACGCTGAGCGATGACCGGGGACAAAATTGGAAGACCCACATCGAAGCTTCAGTGATCACTGATGTACTAAGGTCACATCCCACACACTTGATGTATTTGTGGCAGAGGACTTTCATGATTACTTCACAACGATCATGAGTGAGACAAACAGATGAATCACAAAGATCCGGGAAAACACCTAACTCCAAATTTGTTTTGATGTGGGTCTTTTTGTAATCGCAAAGGTAGTGCGCCATGATGTAATCCCCTAATTCACAACCATCCAGGGAGATTTCGCCAGCAGCTGACACAACATTGAATCAATAGCCACCAATGTAGGGGCCTAAGGAATCAGACGGACCTCCAGGAATATTGGAAACAACAACAAATATGCCCTTCCTCCTCCCGAGGATGTGGGTAACTGCAATCGCAGTAGGTTCAACAAAAAGGCGAAGCAGAGCGAGATTTTGAATCGTATTAATGGCTGGGCTGGGCTGGCCAACGCTGGTGTTGGAGCAAGGGAACACAGTGATGGCGTGGGTGATCTTGGTCCCAGGATAAGACCAGGCAGCCTCCTGCATTCCTTACAAGACCATGCCAGAAACGTCTCTGTGTCTTTTGTAATAGATTATTAGCCTGTGTGACTTGTTTAAACACGACACAATAACTACTCACATAGTTTTCCAATTCAGTCATGTTTTCCACCTGGACTATCAACATATTTGCCCCTGCTCCGGTCGAATATATATCAGACATGATAGTACAAAGAACAGAGAACAATGTCATGGTGTGTTATGACGAGAATCATGTGGAAAAGGTTGAGTTGGTGGGCAGGTGAGTGTTGGGTACCAGCGTGACCTCCATCTAAAATACGCTGCGTGTTCTCACACTGCTTGTGCAAACAGCTGTCCCATATCAACCAAGCGCAATCAAGACTATTTGATTCATATGACTCATCCTCTTTTGGTTGAATAATCATGTCCAAATGCCTTACAAGGTTTTTGGAAATGTTGTGCACTCCGCACCGGGGCGCATCTCAGGCTCCACAGGCATGTTTCGTCAATTGGCTTAATAAAAACCAGCACACGTGACTCGTCACCAACTGCTGGACGATGCCGCCCTCCTCCCGGCAATTTCTTGACATAATTGGAAATATGGCAACATTTCTCAAGGTGAGCTGTACCGTAATTTGGCTGCCAGCATATAGGCAGCAAGTAGGAGGCATGATTGTGGTACTATACACACACAAACACATAAAAACGCTCAGTGCTGTATGAGTTTGGCTATGCTTGTCCACTGTGTCCCATGTGTCGGAGGCTGGCACGACATGGGGCATCAATATGTGAAAGTTGGACGGCATTTCCAATGGTTCATATGATATGTAAATGTATGTGTGCGATTCAGAAAATAACAGTAACCTATGCCTTGCAATAATCATGTCTGCCGATCTTATAACTCTCTTGCCCCCTTATGCTGGCTATAATTGACTTATACGGGTATTTCAATATTCATATGTATCGGGAAACGATTAGCCTCCCAGCGGAGCTCATCGATATTGAAATGCACTCCGGAGCTCCTGGAGCAGCTGGAGCCAGTCCCTCTAATATAGAGCGCTCTGAAACTTGGCCAATTCTTGCTGGGCATGCAGGTCCTCCAAATGACACTTCGACCAAATCACCTTGTGCATATCAGTTGAAAGATCCCACAGATGTGGCCAAGCCCAATGGCAATGGTATGTGCAAAAGAAATCTCGCTGACTGATTGGCAAGGTCTGGACCACCCTGACGGCGCTCCTCGAGTGTCCATAGAGACCAAATATTACCCCCACTGACAGTGTGACCCCTGAGTGGTCTGAAGCGGGATCTACGTGTGGCCAAATGACACACTCACACGCTCCAATTTTGTTGACATGGTACCATATGGTCATTGGAGGTGGCCAGGGATTGGCGTGTGGGTATTTCCTGTCTACAACTGCTCAGCTGACTACTTGTGCCGAGACTACACCCTTCGCCATGGTTGGACGTAAGGATCTATATTGCCCACAGCTGATGGCAACTTGATGCGTGTCTACCTACAACTTGTCTACAACTGCAAATATAAGTATGACATTGAAGAGCACACATCAATAACATCACCACAGGCCAACACTCACTCACGTTTGGGGGGTCACTGTGAAGTGATTGAGCTGGCATTTCACTCCATTTATGGGAGGGTCTTAAACCAGTAAACATACTCACTTTATATATGTGGTGCACACATAGACTATACGCACAGATCTACACATACGGCTTTTGAATAGTTACAAAGTGTGGTGCTTCAAATCTACTGGGTTGGTAGGAACACATCCATCAGGCATAGTGAGTATATGATCCACACTGTTTACAGAGGCTCAAGTTTGGGCTGCATATCAATATACGCATACAGACCGTCACATCTCTTTTGAGTTTGCAACAAGACTACTGTGGTAATTATGAACCAGATCAATCCCTATATATTTGGCATGATGATTGAAAACAACGCTTAAGTTGCAGGGAGAAAGCTTGGTTTCAAGTTCAAAGAGCTCCATGTAGCTCTTGACTTTCTTGTGATTGGCCTGGATGCACGGGTATTCCTAGATTTCCTATAAAACCAGGACTAGAGTGCACCGAAGTGGAATTCATCTACATCTATGAATGAATACTTTGGGCCAACCCCTGGTAACAAACTCTGTTCTCATGTACATTCCACTGGCTGGACCTCCACTCAGTGAGATACACACATATACCTTGGGATAATAGATGGCAGCTTCAATTCAATCCTCATAAGTATGGCGGTCCAGGATATCCTACTCACCAGACATAGATACATCCCATACAATGCCTAGAGGTCATCAAACTGAGGAGGTGTCAACCTTTTTCAGAGCTCACTGTGAGCAGTGGGAGAAACTCCAGGCCAATTACCCACTGAGGAGGAATTTTAGTTCAGACAGCAGAGAGTCTGTAAATATTTCAACACTCACAAGCAAGGACTGGTGAAGCCTACAACAAATATTGCCAATCTTGTGACTCAATCTACCACGGCACTGTCACTGTTCAAATGCCAACACCATGATTAGATCCTTGTCTATAGTAACACCATTCAGAACCCGCACCCAAACGTAAACTGCTTGACGGTACGACCAAGCACTCCAGGAGGAGTGGAAGGTGTTTCAATGTGAGAGTCTTGAACAGGTTTTCAAGCTCAAGCCAGCTGCAAAGGCTTTGCTTGAGGGGTGATGCAATGGGGGTCAACCACCTGAGATGCAAAGAAAGTATATCAGGCATGCTGGGCACCATCATCAAACTGTACGCACTATCCACAAGGATACTGGAGGCCCAACCCAGCAATTCCTCTGTATATCTGATGATTGGGGAAGGAAATGCAAAGTAATGACATATGTCAATGCTGTTTGGTAAAACATGAAGGAGAAGTCCAAGTATTTGAGCATGTATGGGGTCAGATGAATGAGAATTCAGGCATACCTGTAGAGATCAGCTGTGTGTTGCATTGTGCTAGGTCCTATCTCAGTACCGCAGGTGCGGAGCAACAACATCAGTGAGCGTTTTCATTCAATCTGATTGTCAATTACTCACCATGTGGTTACCTGGCAGGCTTGTGTCACAGCTTGGCAATGGCGCATTGTCGCAGATCTTCCCATATGTGAACTGACTATCACAATTGCCAAAGCTAAATACAAAGGTGTCTCGACAGCTCAAAGCGCAGCTCCTACAGAAATGTTTCCATGCAGAATATGGTAAGTACAATGAGTAAAATGCTGGAGAGTGAAGAAAATTGCTGTTGAATGATCAGAATCTCATGGCGCCATTGAGCCTTTGTGAAACAGGTCTGAACAGGAGTCCAGGAATGCTTTGTGTTGTGCAATTGAACAGGGACAAATGTCTCCAAGTATTACTTATGTAACTGGTCCAAAGAATGTATCTGTATCCAAGATGAATATCTGAACTACACACATTCAGCAGGGTCTGGCACATGGTGCACCTGTCAAACAATTCTTTCAGCTCCGGGTTCTGAATAGGGGTACCTGGCAGAGCCGATGATTCAAACCCATCTGTAGATCACGCCCAACCCTCTCTCTAGGCTTCAATACACTCCAGCCAAACAGAACTTCACGAAGTACCACACTTTGTAACAGTTAAACCAAGTAGAAAGCTCAGCTGTTATCTCAATGTGGACTGGTCTGCCCCTTGCACGCACTGTGACCCAGTATCGGAAAACTGTAGGGGCGATGGCTGAGCAGTGGCAAATTGGGGAGGTGTACATGCGCATATATCCAACATACTCAGTGACATTGCACTCATGGAAATCAATGGGCTCCTGCATGTGAGTACCCTTATTTGCGGGGCCAGAACCAACAATTGGTATTGACTGATACTACATTATCAGGGAATGGAATACAACGCACCAGCAAACATCTGGTCACACAACCTTCACCTAATCCATGCAGCAGAAAAACAAAACCGGGCAAGCGACCAGGATGTAGAATGGCTCCCTCTCAAGTTTTTTGATTTTTCTCACTCAATCTATTCCGACTGGAGCTTGACAAGTCTTACATACCGTGTGGCAAATATGTCCCCACTTCCATGAGACTACACAGGCCGTATTTGGGGGGCTCTATGGTGTGCAAATTTTAGGCATTGCATTGTGTTGTGTTGCAATAGACCTCCACTGCATAGCCACTCATTCATTAGTGCCAGGTCTGGTACTTGCACCGGTCAGGCAATTTTTGCCTGCATAGAGCACAACCGGCCTGTGGGATCCAACCAAACGGTATGCTATTGTGATCAAACAGGATATTGACAAGTCAAATCGGTACTACAGAGGCCATTGACAGAATGAAGTAACCACTGGATTGATCATCTCTCATAGCTGAATGAGGCCTATAGGGCTGAAAAGGTACTTCATTGACTAGTCATCAATGTTTCCAATAGTGGGCCTACATAGGGGCTCTCTGGGAGCCTGCACCAGGTGCATGGCATGTGGAAGATGCTGCAGCAGCAGCGGCCCAGGGAAGTCACACATGTACGGTCGCATGATTCAAGCAATAACCAGACAACTCAAGAAGGCAAACACATAGAAAAATCATGATATGCAATATTGTTCAGCTTGATGTGTATCATTGGACAGCTCTCTGTCTGCAGAGGATATTCCACTCCCTGGTGATGCTGAAATATCCACAAGTATCAGTGATTGCCCTCTACCTGAGCTGTTGAAATGAATGCCCCATATCACGTTTTTGTGATAGATGCCCAACTTTGAAGATTTGATTAACTGGCAGGGGATGTTGGAGAGATATAAAGAGGAGAGGCCGCATGCTGCACTATCTATCTCCAGGTGGGCAAACCTGCATTCTTAGCACTGTTTGTCATGGCTTTGGCTGGGACAAAGTTTGGTGAAACGTTTGCACAGGCCGGCACGAGCAAAGTTAGTATCAACGCATAGACAATTCTGTCATGAGTCGCCCTCCTGACATTCAGGAGAATCAAACCTAGGACCTTCAAGGTCATGTGTACAGTGGTTCTGGTATTTTGTGTTGTAATTGTATTATCTTGGACTTGGTGTTTTGCAAGGCTGATGTCATGGCCTATGACCATGAGCACGGATTTCTCTAAGTCAGGTTTAATACATTTATGATTTATATTTCTCAACTTACTTTCTCTAAGTTGTGTTTATTCACTTTATTCTAA
>JANWGL010000750.1:0-33700 GCA_025200755.1 Ceratobasidium sp. C01
GTGTATTGTGTTGGGATGAATAAATGAAAGATTGAATGAATGTTAGAAAGGGGCGAGGTGCTGATCATGTGGTGGAATATTCGTTCAGACATTAGTTGTTGTTTAGTGTTGTCTAGCAATCGGGCACGTGGTAAACTCTAGCTATACGATCCTAACAAAGCCCGCGTTCGAGTGCATACATCCTGGTACGGTTATGACGTTGCCTGATACTTACGTTTGCAAGTATGCAAATAATGTAGCATAACTTGTACCGACGGCCAGCTTGTTTATACCTCCTTAGTGCTGAAAATCTAGGAAATGTAGCCCTTGGCTTGAACGTTCGGCGTGTGAACTTTACCTCAGAAAGGCCCGCCGGACGGTTTCCGCCCAAAGATTGGGTCTGCTGGAATGAGATGAAATTACAAAAAAGACTTTAGGGTCTTCGAGATTACTGTATATAAGATTCCGATTGAAGGATCCCGTGAGTTCAAGTATACATATATTAAGTAAACAACTGAGATTTATGGTGATTGATAACCTGCCGTTGCTTACAGTTCACGGCGGCCGGGGGTATACTGATACTCTAACCGGGGATCTATATGTATACGATAATACATTATCACTTAGACGTACGTTAGCCTGGATCCTAGTAAGTTATTCACTTGGGAGTGGGCAAATCAGGGGTTTGGGCGGATAGAAATGGCTAAGAGGAATTCCTCTATTTCTTCTCAAAAATATTTCCCCCCCTCCATTAGAATGGACCAATACAAGTCTACTGTCTAATCTGTGAGGTATGGTCCACGAGTCCACACTTACTTTCGCCCAGATATCCATCCATGCTATATGCACCTGTTTATTCTCATCCCTGCCAGTAGCGATCTTTCTTCCTGTTTTGTTAGAGCGAAGGCCCTGCGCGCTTGCGCTGTGCGATAAGCGCTGATCTGACTTTGGTTCCAGGTGCAATGCATTTTGATGGGTATCGGTCGGTGAGACCGGAAGCAGATCGACGCAACTAAGCCCTCAATTCAAAGAGTTCGCGACAAGTCAGCTTACCAGAGCGTTGAGCCACCATTCCCGTCATCCCGCGCACTCTAACATCCGTACAAAATCGGATACTTGCACACAGAGGAGACTACGAACGACAAGACGTGTATGACCGAAATCAAAATTGACTGATACGCATAGAAGTCAGGTAGGTCTCTGCAAACATTGTGTTCGTCGTTGCCACAGCCGTCACCCGGCCAGGCTGAAATTTCTTGTTATGATTTAGTCCAGGTGTTTGTGGGCAAAATCAATTTCAGTAGGGCCGAATTCGCCAAGCACGGCTTCGGTGGCGCTCAATATTATATTTGTTTCTATACTAAAGGGATGTGCGCGGTACGGAGAGATATTTGAGATGCCGGCATAGAGATGTTTCTGACGTATACCTCTCAAAAACAGGCTGCAGCTACTGAGGAAACAACTTTGGGAAGGGCAGTACGATTCGCGGAATCCCATTGTGCCCGATTTGAAGAGACAGGAGAACTTGACAATGTCAAAAATAGCAACCCAAAGGAAATTGTGTGTCATTATTATCTTCTATCCATGATCCTGCTGGTAAGGAATGATACCATTACTCTAGCTTGTCGGACTTGGGAGCCCTGTGGGTAGTCGAAATAGTTATATTTCAGATGTAGAAAGCGCCACCTCCGAGGATTCTGGAACTGCTCCCACGACGGAAGATGATCAGCCCGCAATCGAATGGAGGGAGGAAGGAGGATCAATCGACTCGACACATATACTCCAACTCCAGGTGCCCGTAGATAGTCCAGTCGCTGTCCATCCGCCTTACTAAAGAGCGAACACAGGTCGCACATGATCTCAACAAAGCGAATTCACCGAAGGATATACGCTACGCCATTCTACCCTATAATATTTCTATAGAGCGACCGCGGTGGCGACACCAACGTTTGACCGTGGAGTGGCAGATGACAATCGACCAGGTGCGAGGTCTGCCCGGGTTCGACACGTTTCTTCGTCCTCGAAAAGTGTCCGACCTTATGCGTTGTGCACAATCTGGTCCTGTGGCGCTCATCAACGCCCATGAAACTCGCTGTGACGCTCTTGTCCTCCAGCCGGGTCATACAGAGATTACGCATATACCGCTTCCGTTCTCCTACGAACAGGCAAATAATGCTCGCGTCCAAGTGGACACCTACGCACGGAATCGGAGCGCAGCTAAACGACAGCCCCGCATTAAAAAACGCAATCCCAAGGACCCATTTGATAGTATGCTTGCTGAGTTATGGACAGGCGTAGCCAAACCGGTACTTGATGCACTTGGATACTCAGTGGGTGACATATAGTAATTGTAGTATTTGTTAGGTATTTATTTAGTACAGGATCCTCCCACCACAGGTGACCTACCACACATTACATGGTGCCCTACTGGTCCATTTTCGTCCCTGCCAATCCATGCCGCTGGTGACTACGACTCCCAGTCCATGATATTCAACCACGTGGTCTCATCTTACACTCCGAGCCTAACCGCACTTCTTCCCCCTCCTTCAACCTCATCTCCAGCCGCACGGATTCTCGCTGTCGGCCAAGAGCACACCTTGGGACAGTCCTCTCTTCCAGGTACCGTAGCCGAGCTCGATCGCATCCAGGAGAAGTTCCAAGAACTTGCTATCACTCGATTCGAGGGCAACCTGGCGACACCTGCATCCGTACTAGCTGGGATGAGGACACACAACTGGGTCCATCTTGCCTGTCACGCGATGCAACACCCAGCAAACCCGTTGAACAGCGCGTTCTACCTATATGGAGGCACACTCAGCTTGGCGACGATATCTCAGAACCGGTTACGAAATGCGGAGCTGGCGTTTTTGTCGGCGTGCCAGACCGCGATGGGAGACGAGAATCTGCCAGACGAGGCGATTCATTTAGCGGCGGGCATGCTCATGGCGGGGTACCGGACAGTGATCGGTACGATGTGGTCAATCGGAGACCAAGATGCTCCGCTGGTTGCGGAGAGAGTATACGAGAAGTTGATGGAAGATGGCACGCCGAACGCTCGAAAGGCTGCTATAGGGGTGCATGAGGCGACGAAATATCTACGAGAAAGGATTGGAATGAGGGAGTTTGGGAGGTGGGTACCATACATCCACATGGGGCTGTAGAATGGTGTTGGGGAGTAAGGATGCGATTGGTCTTTAGTGTGTGTTTGTTAATCTTGTTCGTCAAATTTTACGCCGAGTTACTCTCGGACTCTAGAATATACTGTGCCGATCTTTCGAGGTACTGTGCTTAGCGAAGTATCCTTGATATATCAGCATATAAACAGATTGATGCGGCCGGGTTTGGAATTGCTGCACGAGCCGAGCCCTGAGAATTGCACGCAAGTACTCCGAGGGGTAATTTTGACTTGGAGGTTTGCACTCCAGGATATATCGTTCATTGAATCGAGCAGATATACGACTAGACAAGTCGCCCAAGGCACCCCTTTCAGATTACGGAGTCCAGGTAACATCTCGCCTGGAAATGATTTCGAAGAAAACACAGCGAGTCCAATGAGAATTAAGCAACTGAGAAAGTGAATAAATTCACTGGCGTCGTGGTAACCTGCTAAGCAGTGGGCGCGAAACTTTGTCACACGATTTCTCCCAAGCGCACGTGACAGTGCACTAATTTTGGACAATGACGTACTGATCAAGGGTCCGAGGGGCGACATTGCCAATCACTTTCGAAGATGCTTGCGCTGCCCAAGTACTGGTGGGTGGGGTTCGTTGGACTTTGACCTGGTCGTTCAGTTACTTGACTGGTCGTGTAATCCAAGTCTTATGGCCGAGGCTATCACCTACGGCTAGGATTGGTATAAGGATACACGTCTTGAGCCTCAGAAATCCAGTCTCATTGATCTACTTCACATCTTCTCATCACTCTCTACGTATATCGAGGAGTTCCAAACATGTCGGCAGACAACATTGTTTCCGCAGCGGTGATGAAGCAAAGCTGCACCATTTTCATCGTCAATATGCTGGCAGACCCGTTAACTCTGACTGACTCATTCTACGAGACTGCAAGGTAGGACGTGGTCCATTCCCCAGTGAGTGTCGTCAACGCAAGAACCATTAGCGAGAAGATGGCGTTGAAGGGCACGGTATTAGGTAGACGCCCGTTTGCTACAGGTGCTACGTAGTGCTTAAACAGGAACTTCAGTTCCCACATAGCACTATGTAGCACTGCACAAGAGTCGAAATTCCTGTTTAAGCGCTAAGAAGCACCTGTAGCAAACGGGCGTTTCTCTGATGGGCCCGTTTGGTGAGAGAGTTTTGCTTTGACTCAAGAAAAGTATCAGATTTTGATACCTCGCCATAAGGTTCCTTGGTCCGGGAGGCTGGCTCATCTACCGCATCGGTACTACCTCATACAGCGCGGTAATGAAGTTCGCTTGTCCCATTTTGCACGAAAACCGGGCCCATATCGGAATCATTCTCCTAACCCAAACTACGCCACCCCCACTCCGCCATTTAACACCGCAGGGTCATTGTATATATGGTGCGAGCATGACTTAGATGTATGCGTTCTCAGAAGGCTATATTGTAAATAATCACTCATACGGTCGCCCCGAAATCCAAACTCTGCGTCCCGTGATGTGGGTTGTTTGAAACGGTGATTTTGTGTTATCCAGGTGTGAAAATGAATGATATTGGGGTTTTGCTATATTGTGGGACCGTGGCCTGTCTTGACCTGAATACAGGGGGAGGAGCGAAGTACCTGATTATATGACGAAGAGGCACAATGATATCACCTGGGAGTTAGCATTTGAGCTAGCATAGCAAGGTAGTGGGGACTGGGAGTCCTCCACCGGGGGAATAACCTTCTAAGTATTGGCGATGATGTCGATTCGAGCTCAGACTAACCTGTTGCCGCCGAACGTTATACCCGGGCCCGCCCAGGCGCAGCTAATTTCGTGGGAAATACATTTTGACCTTCATGCTATAATATCCTCACCACCGTCATCTGTCTATCTGGTATCACATACCTTTGATATATAGCTGATAAACTCATGGAGGATATCCTATGGGGTGTTATAGAAAGTTTAATCTTCGGATGGAAGCCGTGGCAACTTGGAGTGGCCATCCTGGCGAAGACATTCACCGCAAACCTGCTCTATAACGCATATAATCACATCAGATGCACTAAGCAGCGCACCAGGGTCGGTCCAGCTGATTGGATGGGTTTTCGCCATGCTCGAAGGCGCGTTTATTCGGATGCACGAATTTGGTCATTTGATGGACTTGCTCGAACGAGAGGAAAGGGCATACTGTAAGCTGAAAAAGGTTCGATTGGTTTGCCGGAGGTCCAGATGCGATTGAGGAAGTGCGAAGCATGGAGAAAGAGAAGTTCGCGTTCGTGGTAGGGCTATAATAATCAGCACAGAGGATGTATAGAAGTGAGCCGTTTATCAAATACGAATTCCTTATTTGCCGCTGGGGAGATGTGTATTTTCCCGTGCTTGATTCTAGTCTATTAGGGACATTGGGCACGATCACTAAATGATGTCCAAATCATGACATAGGCTTCACCGAGTAATGGCGGATGAGACTGATTCTACTAGGTGAAAGTTGGACCTCGGCTGAGACTCGAGTTCTTGACGAAAGGTATGCCTACAATAATGAGAACGAGATCGCATTGAATACCAGGACCAGCTCTGGAGTGAGATGTTCAGTTGCTAAACCGGTCCAGTTGCTAAACCGGTCAGAAGCAAGGAAAGAATATCAGGAGTATTGGGCCCTGTTGGTAACCCCAGATTAAACCAAAACCAGTAATGCTTCGGGCTCGTAAGCCGGAGGCTATGTATATTTTCCTCTCCTTTGTCTGAATTTACATTCCTGCCACGTGCATTTACCATTATTGCCTCCCCCCCCCATCATCATTTTCCCTGTTTTGTCACATCGAAGGGCCAGCGCGTCCGCACGAGGAGATAAGCGCCGACGAAGTTGATATTCGAAATGTGTCCTTTGTAATAGGTAATACCGGAAGCAGATCAAGATGGTCGAGCCCTCAACTTCAAAAGACTGCGGAAAGACCGACTCCAGGAGCATCGAACCACCACACTTGGCATTAAACACCTTAGTCTTTTGACAGGGAGCTAGCAGACCTGAAAACAACAAAGACCGCCACAGAATATCGGCGACATTGCAGAGTTATTAGACCCGCACACGATCCATATATCAATAAGCATGGAAGATAACAGGTGGGTTCACACCTGCATCGTGGCTGTAGTTGCCTTCCAGCTAAGTTGAATATTCCTGTTATGATCCAGCTCAAGTAGTTGTGGGCAAGACCAGTCTCAGTGAGGT
This sequence comes from Ceratobasidium sp. C01, assembly GCA_025200755.1. Classification (NCBI taxonomy): domain Eukaryota; kingdom Fungi; phylum Basidiomycota; class Agaricomycetes; order Cantharellales; family Ceratobasidiaceae; genus Ceratobasidium; species Ceratobasidium sp. C01. The sequence continues at coordinate 6,327 of JANWGL010000750.1, forward strand.
TGCATTTTCCAAACACACATCTTGTGATACTCAACATCGTGCTTAGGTTGTACAGGAAAGGGATTTATACGGTACGAATGAAAACCAGAGTATCGAAAAATCCTATTTTTCTGACCATTAAGCACACAACTAGGCGGAAACTGCTGAAGGGGATCCGGGAAGGCTCCTGGAGTTAGCCCAATCTCATTTCGCGGACTTCGAAGTCACAGGAAACGCGGAATACATCGAAAAATCGATCGGCTACGCAGCTGAAGCGGTTGATCTCACCCCTAATGACCACGCAGAGCTACTTTCCCGTCTTGACATGCTTGGATTTGCTCTTTTCAATGGATTCGATCATCTAGGAAAGCTTTCCGACCTTGACAAAGCTATAGAGTGCAACATGCGGGCTATTTCTCTTACCCCTCAAGGTCTCTCAAGCATCATGCTTGGCCGAATTAGCAATATTACCGCGTGTTTTGAATTTCGATTTCAGCATCTGGGCGAACTTTCAGACTTGGACCAGGGGATCGAGTACAAACGTCAGGCCGTGTCGCTCACGCCGCCGGACCATCCAGACTTGCCTGATAGACTTAGTAGCCTTGCGGCTTCGCTCGACATCCGTTTCGAGTCCTCAGGCGATATTTCCGACCTGGATAAGGCGATTGTATACAACACTCAGGCGGTTTCACTCACATCTCAAAGTGACCCAGACATGCCTAGAAAGCTCCATAATCTAGGGTGTTCACTAGACACGCGATTTGAGCACCTTGGCGAACTTTCGGATATACATGAGGCGATAAAACACATAGGTGAAGCAGTTTCGCTTACACCTAACGGGGATCCAGACTTGCCTACGTGGCTTAGTAGTCTCGCGAGCTCATACTACAACCGATTCAAGCATTCAAGTGAAATTCTGGATCTCAATAAGGCAATCGATCACATGCGCCAGGCGGTTTTACTCGTACAACAGGATCACGCGTGCATGACGAAGTGGCTGAGCCACCTCGGCTCTTCATTCCAGAGTCGGTTTCAATTCCTGGGCGAGCTTGCCGATCTAGATCAAGCCATCGAATACAAATTTAAAGCGATTTCACTCATACCCCAGAATGACGCAGGGGCGCCAGTCTTGCTCAATAACCTTGGTTCGTCACTCTTAGAGCGATTTGAGCGCCTCGGCGAGCCCGCAGACTTGGATAAAGGAATCGAACGTTTCAACCAGGCCATTTTCCTCACCCCTCAAGGTTGCGCGGATCTACCTATGAGGCTGAACAATCTCGGATCTTCCCTCGAAAAACGGTTTGGGTGTCGAGGTCAACTTGCAGATCTTGACCAGGCAATCAAACACCTAAACAAAGCGATATTACTCGCACCTCGAGATGACTTACGTTTGCCTACTTGGCTTGACAACCTCGGTTCCTTATTCAACAGCCGATTCGAGTGCCTGGATCAGCTTCCAGACTTGAATAAGGCGATCGAGTATAAAAATCGGGCGGTCGAACTCGCACCCCAAGATCACTTCCTCATGCCCGGCTTTCTTAACAATCTTGCCTCGTCACTTGACAATCGATTCGAGAGACTCCATGAATTGACCGATGCCGACAAGGCCATTGAATGCTATAACCAAGCGATTTCGCTTACACCACACAATCACTCAGACATGCCCAGGTGGTTAAACAACCTTGGATACGCCTATGTCCATCGCTCAAAGCTTACCGGAATAGCCACAGACATTGATCAATCAGTTTGTTTTTTTCAAAGGGCTGCACAATCCGTCATTGGTAGCCCAAGTCATAGATTTCAACCAGCACTGCAATGGGCTAGAATGTGCTCCGAGCATTGCACACTCTCCTTGCTTCAGGCATACGGACAAGTCATGGAACTGTTACCTCAGCTTGTCTGGCTGGGAAGTCCAGTGGACCGTCGATACAGACAGATCGTAGATGTAGGGAGCGTAAGCACCGAGGCAGCCGCGGCTGCTATCACGATGGGCAACTATCAGCTAGCACTCGAATGGCTCGAGGAAGGTCGATCGATCGTTTGGACACAGATGCTCCAACTCAGGACACCCATGGATAAGCTAGCTACTGTTGACCTTGCACTTGCTGAAGAGTTGAAACAGGTAGCTTATGATCTCGACAAAGCTAGTTCACCAAAAGGAGCAAACCATGCCGTCTTATCAGACGAACCTTCCCTAGAACAGGCAGCACGGCAGCATCGGCGTTTGGCAGAAAAATGGGAGAAGCTGGTTGGGCAGGCTCGGGATCTACCCGGGCTCGAGGCATTTCTCCGCCCTCGGAAAGCATCTGAGCTCGTGCGATCCGCTCAGTTTGGCCCCGTGGTGGTGATAAACGTCCACAAAACCCGCTGCGACGCTCTTGCCATCCAAGCAGGCTCTACGACCATCACGCATATACCGCTCGCATTCTCCTATGAACAAGCATATCATGCTCGCGATCAAGTAGACAACTACGTGAATAGTCGAGGCACCGTTGATCGACGACCTCTAATCACAAGACGAACCCCGAAAGATGGGTTTGAGGATACACTTGCCGGGTTGTGGGAAGGTGTGGTCAAACCGGTGCTCGAATCGCTTGGATATATGGTAAGCAGCATTTTTCGAGTTTTAATATTGTTTCTTATTTTCTTTTGTTCCAGAATCCGCCCTCGGCGGGTAGCCTGCACCATATCACATGGTGTACCACCGGCCCCTTGTCCTTCCTGCCAATTCACGCTGCCGGGGACTACGACTCCCAGTCCATGATATTCGATCATGTTATGTCATCCTACACCCCGACCCTGAGCGCACTTCTTGCCCCTCCTTCAGCATCAGCCGCGTTCGCTGGCATACTCGCAGTCGGCCAAGAGCACACCCTTGGCCAATCTTCGCTCCCGGGCACAGTGGCCGAGCTTAACCGCATCCAGGAGAAATGTCAAGGCCTCGCTGTTACTAGACTTGACAACGAGCTAGCGACCCCAGCCGCCGTGCTAGCTGGGATGGAGACACACAGCTGGGTTCACTTAGCCTGTCACGCTAAGCAAAATGCGGCCAAGCCGATGGACAGTGCATTTTATCTTCACGGCGGGACGCTCAGCCTGGCGGCGATCACTCAGAACCAGCTACCGCACGCTGAGCTCGCGTTTCTGTCGGCTTGTCAAACGGCGACGGGCGACGAAAACCTGTCTGAGGAGGCGGTTCATTTGGCAGCGGGTATGCTTATGGCAGGGTATCGGACGGTGATTGCCACAATGTGGTCAATTGGGGATGAGGATGCGCCGCTGGTTGCGGAGAGGGTGTACGGGAAGCTTATGGAGGAAGGCAAGCCGAACTCTCAGAAAGTAGCCATAGCGGTGCACGAGGCGATCAAGTATCTGCGGGAAAAGGTTGGGGTGAAGGAGTTTGGGAAGTGGGTACCGTATATCCATATCGGGCTTTAGAATGATGCTGGTGATGTGAACTAGGTCTACGGTGTCTATTTGTTGATCTTGGGCGTTATATTTTACGCTTAGGTAAACAACTTGAAGAACTGTGCTCAGGAATATAGGATTGGGATTCTGATTAATGGGACTGAGTTCATAAATGGTATACAAACGGGTGCTTTAGAATTGTATCTAAGTATATCAAAAAAGGTTCAGCTCGAAATTCGCACTCAATAGTATGACATGCTTGGGATCAAACTGACAAGCGGCGAGAGAGGGTAGTACAAATCGCTCAGGGAACGTATATAAGTCTAAATAATCTAGGAGAGAACTAAAGTGATTTTTGCGGGGGTCAAATAGCCGAGATAGGATATATCTACGGAATTCGTGGTGAATTCTCATTGGTAGGTGCGAACCGGAAGTTTCAGCGGCAATTGTAACCCTGGAAAGGAGAGTGGTCGAGGGTGCGCCGATTTCCCTGAAGCGCACGCACGAGCGCACTGATGTGGTACGATGACGTGTTTACAAATGATCCGAGACTGGGGACTAAGATGAAGCGCCAACCAAGCTTGTTCGATCGCTTTGGAATGGACGTGAGCCGGCCCACGGTTAAAGACAACCCGACGATCAAGTGCGACGAGCAACTACACAATGGCTCAAATAGTCATTCGAGCGCCCTGGTGAGCTGGCGATTCAAACGCTGGGATTATCCAGTGCCAAGGTGGGTTCGCTTAGGACTCAAGATCACCAAGGTAATATAAACCATAGTGCAATCCGAGCGTCCACATATCAACCTTGACTGCCTTCAGAATTCGGAAGAGGTGCTAGTATGACGATGGTAGCTCTAGGCATCTGACTGAGAATGGCGAACAGGAGGGAAATCGCCCAGAGCCTTTGTAGGTGCCAGCCAGTCCACAAGCGAGCCATATAGAAATCATAACCGGGAGTTCTGCACGGAACAAGGAAGCACACTCCAAGTATGACGGGTAAAGGAGCCTAGTCGAGCAACGTAGATATCCCGGGGAATGTACTTTATACCACTGCAGGTTAGTGAAAACTTCACAAGGCACGGCAAAGGCGGTATTCGTGGCCAGTTGAATATGAATTTGGCATCTTCATTATCATATAGACTCCCCGAAGTCACAGCGTATGTCCAGTTGCTGAGCGCGAGACCAGAGGGCCAGCGGTGGTCGTAAGTGTGGGAAGGAGAGCGGTTGTTCGTGTGCCGACTCGCCCGAAACACACGTGACAACTTGCAGATGTGAGGAGATGACGTATTGATCAAGGGTCCGAGGGGCGACGATGAACAGCCACCGAATGAACCTTTCCCGATCACTTTCGAACGACCACGTGCACGTCCGGGGGATGCTTGCGCTACTGTCGGTGCCGATGTTAGTCATAATGACCTAGACGCAACTCCTGGCTGTGTGCTGGTGCCTCAAGGTCATTTGATCTCATCCGGCGGCCCCGCACTCGCACGCCTCAACCCCGTATATCTCGTCGGGTACCCTCCTAGTGTCTCACGTGCCCACCCCCCACCGTACGCTCCACCTTGGGTTTCTCTACTTATGCACGGCTCAATTGGTACCCGTCCTTGGTCCCTGGCCCCCATATTCCTACCTGCAACGCCACCTAATCCTTCACCCAACCCCGGTCACTCTGTGCTCAACCCTACACATTCCTACCTTTCAACCGCTCGGTCCCAATCGTACGCGTTCACTGCCTCATCCTCTTCCCCACCTCATACGCGCATGATTTTTTACAGTTCCTTTATCGTTCCTCTTGCCAGAAGTTGTTATATATACCTGGCGCTTGAACACATTCCTCTAACTTACTCTCTGAGAGCCCAAATTAGGCGTCACGCGGTTAACCCACGGTTCCCGTGCCGTTCGCAAGCTTCCCTCCACATCACACGCTCGCATAAGGCTTCATATGATTCCGTACGCATACATACGATATTCCGTTTTCCCAGATGCACTGCTCCCATTGACGCAGTCAAAATTTTCTAACGTATGACGCAGACGAGAGAGCCTGGCTATATTCGCAGCTAGTATCACCACAATCTATATACGCAAAGGTCCTGGCGGAATCATGCTGAAACTAGGTATGCTAGTATTGAAAGTCTCCGCATCCTGGCAGCCGAGAATTGGGCTTCTCCAATAGTCAGGAGCCACGTTACGTGCTGGAGAAGACCGTAGGTGGGAGGGTGGTTTTCTGACCAAGAGGCCTCACAGCAGCTACATGGAGCTTGTTGCTCGCCTAGATATTTAAATGCATTATAGTGGCGATTTCTTACAGATTTTGCAAGGTGAGCATTGCCCTATTCCTTGGAGCTGGAGTGCTAGAAAAGCATTAATTTCAAAAATATATACGCTTTGGGTTACCGTTTTGGGGGCTAGAAAATAGACAGAAAATATTAGTATGTAGCTAGCTCCGGTGCGCATAATCTAGCAAAACATTGCTAGTTTTTGGTTGTGGGCTGTGTATGCAACGCTGTAGTATCTAACCGAGTGTATGCATGATCAGTGTTATTGAAGCACCCCCCCTTGAGTAAAGCAGTGCTCCCAAGCTTTAGATTTCCTCGAACTTTCAGGTACTTCGGTCACATATACCCCGTATATATGTATCTATAGTAATATTATCGGGTTGAGAGACAGTGTCCTCCGTGAAATAGAGCTCTGGAGGTGGTTCAGGGTCATATGGATAGATGCTTTTACAGCAAAACCCAAAATGATGGGACTTTGTCACTAACGGCTCCAAAAAGTGATCCGTCCTGGCAACTGTGGTAATTACCCCTTTAGCTGTGATTTTAGATCTCATCATCACTGAGACTTGGGTCACCCTTGGTAAGCTCAAGACTCTGCTACCAATAACTACTCGGTAAGTTGGCGGTTGCACCACAAGCACCCCAGCTAACCATTGTTTCCAACACCCATCATCGCCATCACGTGCCATATACCTACCACTCCCAGCCTCGCCTTCACCTACGCACGCCCCCACATACCCAACCTCAACCCTCACTGGACTTTACGCACACATCTACGCTCATAAAATTCCATACGTACTAGTGCACATGGTTCTATGCGCACGCCTTACCTCACGTGCCCAACTCTGACCTGCACCCGTTTTCCTCGTGCACACTCCCGTACACCTGGTCGCGATCTCCACAAACGCATTTCCGGCTTTGTACGACAATCATCCCCCTTACACGTACACATTCCCAAGTCAAAGCGAGCCTCCCTAGCCTCGCGCGCCCGCTTCCTAACGTGATACTCTCCGACTACACAGCTCCTACCTCTACCGTACCCACATGCCCCAAACTAACACAACAACTCACGAGTATACATACTATTTCCCGACCTCGCGCGTTGTCTTGGTCTCCGTTCACTCAATCTCAATTCCACATACCTGAGTCCAGATTCTCACACCGACTCTCGGTCTCTTGCATAAGTTCCGGCCTCAAATACCGCTTCTTTCTCAACCTTCCGTACCCCTTGATAACGATTTATATGTAAATATACACATAAATCACTGCCTTTCTTATTCCATTGTACGTACTGCGCTAATAGCTATGACAGAGGTTTTGAAATGTGGGTATATGCACAAGTAATCGCTCACATACCCCCTCTCTGTAGACCAGTGCAACATAAATCCCCTCCGCATGGAGTTGCTGGGGTCTTTGTAACGTTAAAAACTCAATGATGTCACCATTGATGGGTATCCGAGTCGTGAAATGTTCTATCACTTTGAGATCAGCTGTAAATACCTCGTTGCATTGCTTAGCGTTCGTATAGAAGGTCGAAAATTTGGCGCTCAGACCAAGAGACGCCCAAATGTGCAACACGTGGTGCTTGATATCTAAGAGACGCTCGCCTATCATCGCTTGTAGGATGCCCGGGTGAAAATACTGCGGGAGCGTCCATGTGTGATGCGATTGATAGATGCCTTGCTGCTAAAGGCGAGAACGTGAAAGTTGTGCTTGCTGACCCCAAGGTGCGGACGCTGAAATATAAGCATTGGATCTCACCATGAGGCTGGGGCAACAGCCAGAAATGAGCGCGCTGTGTGCTCCGAACTCTACCAGGTGTGTGCATCAACAATCGTTATCTTAGATTTTGTAGAGCTCTATTGGTTATTTTAGGTTTCAATATTCAGCACAATTGTGCGAGCAAGTGAGGCCTTTTCAGCTCGGGACCATTTAACAACCTTATCTGGATTTGTAACCACAAAAAAGCGATAGTGCGATACTCCGACTCCAGGGTCGATGGGGTGAGTTCCGAATTACATTTCAACTGAACCCCGATCAAAGCATGCTTTATGCCGCATCCGATCATAGAACGAGGAGGCCTTTTGCACTGGAACTATCACTCAAATCATACCAAACCTTGGGACATTCACTCTCCGAAAGACCCTAAGAAGATTCTTACGTTCGGGCAACCTTTCGCGCACTCATGTTCATTCACTAAAGCTGATTCGCCGACATAACCGCCGTGACCTTCACTATCTTTGTTTTGCAGGTTGCACAAACCTTTCAAATATTATACGCCATTGTTGAATTGGGGGGATGTTGCCTCGTCAAATATTTTTGTGAGGAAGATAGTTATATGGACGTGCGCGAGTGAGGTAAAGAGTTGTTGCACCAATAGCCATAGTCCCTAAGCCCTGCAGACTGAGGTTGACCCAGTTTGTATAGTTCCGCAGAACGTGTAAACCTGCTTTCCAAAGGTGCACAGACCCCGCGCATATGAGATAGGGGTGCAATCAATTATTAGCTTGCAAAGCACATATCAGGCGCCTATCTTAACTTTGGGGTTACTCCAACACGATCCATAGTGACCGAGGTCCAAGCGTATCACCTGAGGACCCGGCTATACAGTCCCGAGTTGCATAATAAAGATATCAGTTCTCAACCGATGATCCTTGGCCATCCTGCAACCTCTATCCAATGAAGAATTAGATCAATTTGATTATTACCAGCATTCACGCTCTAGATCGTGTCGATATGTCTGATGAACAGTGAGTGTTAGCACTGGAAAATGCTTATCGACCCCTATTCAATTGATAAACTACAACAGGATCCAGTCGTTCGAGTTTTCTCCTTCGTCGCTTGAGCTCTCTACTCCTCTACTTGAGTTCTACTACTCTGTAGTTCAAGCTCTTATCCAGGGCTCCTCCTCTCCATACCGACCAGGCCTGCCGGATGAACTAGTTTTAATGATATGTCACGAAGCTCGGTTTGCTCTCCCCGACAGCCGATTGACATACACCTGTAATCGATCCGAAAGGGTGCGATCCCATGGCCCTGAGGCGAAGATTCACTGGTTCCGTACTGCACCTTTGACTTCCTCGACAATCCGCCAAATCATATCGCTCGAGCTCCTCACCTTCTCTCATGACCAAGGATGGGCTGATAACCCAATGGTGCGTTGGGCCAAATTATTAACATGGCTTTCGCTAACACCATAATTTATTCAAGTCAGTTCCAAACACATGGTTCGAAATTCAAGTAGTTGCAGGTCTCTCTCCGGACTCAGGAACTCAACAAAGCATTACAAAAGCATGGCGCAGCCACACGAATCCCACAATTTCCCCTCGCTACGTCCAACGCAATGGCAAAATATTCGATTATGAGCATGAGCTGTGGTCCCACTTAAACGATGGAGACTCTCTTGAAATAACAGCACACGCCCTAGAGCTCAATTGGGTTAACTACGCAGGTAAAGGCATGCTTCGTATCTATACTAGATGGCAGCCTTCGTACAATATGCTGTGGTTCATTCGGCACCAGTAATTTGCTGCAACTGGCGTCGCTAGTTAGGTCGCTCGTCGGGTAGGGAGCCAGGGAAGGCAAATGGCGCTTAAGTTGAGAGACCTCCCGGGGTTGTCTGCGCACCTGATACCGTGTCTTTGGCGTCACAGCCTGATAGAGTCTATTGTAGGTCGTATGTAGGCACGCTAATTGCTAAGATCTCACTCATATGTAGCAGTATTGTACGAATATATCAGGCAGGTTAGGTATGGTCACAAAGTGGTCGATATAGGTCACCCGATACCACGTTTTGGACGACCGAGACCACTTATCGGACTACACCACGATGAAGCATTTGTGAATAGTCAACGCAATCGTTGAGGCGCGTTGATCAATTATATGAAGCGCCAAACATACGCATATCATAAGTCGGAAGACATAGATTCCCAGACGTGTGATATTGCAGCTTCGATATCATCTAAGACAATATCCTCTAAGCCTAATTTGAGGGATCCTACATGCCTAGCATGTTCACGGATCGATTCTCGAACTAAGAGATCGTGTAATTTTGAGACCGATATTGTATAATGTTGTTCGCCTCCCACCTACAAAACGGTGTTTCATAAATTATGTAGTCACAAGAGAGTCAAACAGTCACCCACTATTGCCGATTTCACATATAACTCTTCTCCTTCTTCCCGCAACAGAATCTCCCAGATCTCTTCCCCCAGTGTGCTATATCAATATATAAACCTAACGAGCGCTCCGGAGTGCTCGTGAGCACTCAGGGAGCACGTTATCACGTGCTCCTTGAGCTCCTACGCGATCCGGAGTGGGCCGTTTCTCCGGATCCCTCACGAGCGCTCCTTGAGCCAAGGGGGATTTTGCCGAGCAGCCTTCACGTGATCACCAACATTAAAAACGCCGTTGAACTCATCTCCCATCACATCCATGAGGATCCAACCCCATTTCACCATAAGCTTCATAAAAGTCACTCAGTGCTTCATAGAGGCAATACGCCGCTTCACGATAGGCTCGCGACCAGCCCCTACGGACATTACAAGGCAGCATACCGCAGGGGCTGGGATGCTTCTCTATAGAATACAAGTATCCCGGAGTTTGTCAGCAGTTTCAGTGCGGTTACCTCGGTTTGCCATCAGCCGGTCTAGGCTCCGACCCGTGAGAATGTCACTTCCATTACGTGAGCATCACTTCGAGTCACTAAGTGACATTGTCTGCGAAATATCACAAGTTACAATGCGTCAACTAAGCTATCATCGCCTGACTCATCTTCCAACATCTTGTCATCCTGAGACTGCTCTAGAATAAAACCCGGCAGCTTCAATTCATCTCCCAGCTCATACTCAAGGCCAATATCGTGCTCAATCTCGCTCATCCTGTCGCTGGTAGTCTCACTTTGAGCGTCGGTCGAGCATTCTATTTCTTGCCTAGAGTCAGGCTCCGAATTTGACTCGTCCTCCGACCCTTCCGCTTGTGATTGCGATCCCACCCTAATGTTCCCCCGCAGCGCATCCGTGAGCTCAACGTCTTCGATGTTTTGATCATCGAACCGTAGCCTAGACACGTCCGCTTCCCCCGCCAAATTCTGCTCGCTATTCAATACTTTTGTGTCGCTTGGTGGGGGCAGTGTAGTACTAGTTGAGCCGCCTGGTGAATGGCTACTTCTCTCCAGTGAGTTATGCGATAGAAGAGCGCAGTTGGAATATACTCGCATACGTGCAGCATCCGGTAGATGTGTCAGTGCTAATGCGTATGTCTCGTCGGGCACCCTCCCAGTGTCGCACGTGGCCATTCCTCACCGTACGCTCCACCTTGGGTTTTATCTACTTATGCACGGCTCAGTCTGTGCCCGTCCTTGGTCCCTGCGCCCATATTCCTACCTACAACACCACCTAACCCCTCACCCGACCCCGATCAATCTGCGCCCCACCCTACACCTTCCTACTTTCCACACGCTCGGTCCCAATCGCACGCGCTTACTACCTCATCCTCTTCCCCACCTCACATGCGCATGATTTTTTACAGTCCCTTTATCATTCCCCCTGCCAGGAGTTATTGTATATACCTGGCGCTTGAACACATTTCTCTATACTTTTTGAGAACCCATATTAGGCGTCACGCAGCCAACCCATGATTCCCGCTCTGTTCACATTTCCCCCACATCATACGTTCACATAAGACCTCATATGATTCTGCACGCATACATACGAGGTTGCGTTCTCTCAGATCTGCTGCTCCTATTGACGTAAAATTGTACCATTACGACCTTCGCATCGTCCCCTGTCCCTTTAGGGAATGACGCGACGCGATATACCGCTGTAACAGCCTCGATGATTCTAGGGATCTGAAAGGCTCCAAATGCACTTATGGCTCATAGTAGATCAGGGGGTTTTCTAGGGAATTCAAGGTAAGAGTAGTGGCAGAGCCATATCGATCAAAGCGACGGCCGCATCGTTGGGTACTAAGAGGGATGACTGCTTAAATCGTTTGGAACGGCAAGACGTCATCCCGCGTGGGAATAGCGTGTGATTGAACGGGTGAATGCACACTCTTATTCTATCCTAACTATAAGGTCATGGCGTTCTCCTATAGGCGTCCAAGAAACATTGTCTCCAATGTGTATAATCTTCGCTACTTGAGCTGCATGTATGCGCTTGCGACCAGCCCTCCTGATGTCTGCTTTTATTTTGGCTATTTCCTTGGGTGTATCATACAGACGAAAGAGCTTAGCTAGGTTTGCAGCTGGACTCGCTACCGTGGATATATGCGAATGTAAGTCAATCATATGACGCATCCCTATACTCTCTGACCGTCGCCCAAGAACCATCAAGTATTCGCAAATCATTGAATACATCTCTCGAAATAATCGGCTCGAACCGACTGAAACCTCTCTCAGTGATGGTCGAGTTACAGAGAATCTTGCTAGGGCTTACTGACACCCTTCCCAGGTACTGCACTGCTCCGACCTTCGCGTCGCTTATGTCATAGCGCCGACGGTCCGCATTGCTTGTACCTGGTTGATTTACTTGGCCCCTGCGTCGACTAGGCTAGGCACAGGGGGCAGGAACAGTCGAGCGTCAAATTTATATAAGAAAATGTCAAAGAACGCCCATAATCCAAGGGAAAATAGCTATTTGATATCGGAAATCTGTCCCCGGCGTCGGCTACCAGAGCCGCGGAGAGAGATAAAAAATCGCGCCGCGTCGGGGGGATAAGGACCGACGCGAAGGTCGGAGCAGTAGTGCCCAGTCGTTAATTTAGCCTAATATGCATATTTTTTTGTACCATCAATCCTGTTGTCGGTGAAGAAATTCAAATATCTATCATCGGTGTAGTACTGCTCCTCAGGAACGTGATGGACCGTCAAATACGTTGTGATCAGACCCAGGGCTCCTATACGGTGATACCGTCCACCATAGAACAAGGCAATACCACGCAGTGACATGAGATAGACTGATATGCTATAATCCGGAGCCATTTCCGCAAAACACTCGGGTCCGCTCGGTAAACCTGTTTCAGACCACCCTGTCCCAGCCCCGAACCAGGAGACTGCAAGTATTGTAGTCGCCGGTGTCGGAAAGAGTCTGCCGACTCGGGTTATCACCTTCCGGGCATGACTATGATTTGTTCTAGGCAAATTCCTAAATGTACCTGCTTGTTGTGCCTGGTGGTCTCGGCCCGCATATGCCATAATCTGGTTTCTCACCAACCCGAATCAGTATAAAGGCATTCTGCCAGAGGCATTATTTTTGTAGCCCTCTCCAGCAATGTATTTACCTCAATTTCTGACATTCGCATTGCTCTCGTCCGGGATCCCTCTCGCTACAGAGTTCACAACTCGATATGCACTACGTGATATTCCCTCTGGCTGGACAAAAGTCAGTCGTGCGCTCCCGGATGACGAAGCTAGCATTCGGATCGGGCTCAAGCAAGGTCGGATCAACGAGCTATTGTCTATCCTCGCCGAGGTCAGCGATCCCTCGCATGCACGATACGGAATGTACTTATCCAAGTCGTGAGTTTTGAACTGCTCTTTCTTCTCCTGAGAAAACTAACGACGACAACACCAGTGAGGCCGACGAGTTGATGGCACCGAGTAACGAGGCGGCTGAGTCCGTTGAACGATGGCTCAATAAACATGAGGTCAAAGTCAGGGACCGCTCGTCATCTGGAGACTGGCTTCACGTTGTTGTTCCGGTAGCCTGTGCTGAGCGGATGTTCAACACTCGTGTATGTTCTGATCCTTGATTTAACCTTAACCTATGCTTATATTATTCTCTCCAGTATAATTCTTACCGCCACACTTCCGGTAGCTCAATTATCCGCCCTGAATCATACACTCTTCCCCGCTCTCTTGACGCCCATATCGACTTGGTGCATCCCATGACATTCTTTGGCGAAACCAACGAGCGTGACCCGAGCGAGATGAGAACGCGCTCATCAGAGCAATTTGCTACGTCAAGCACGGTGCCTTTAGATTGTGACGCTGCTATTACGCCCGCTTGTTTGAGGTCGTTGTACAGGTTAGTGTGTTGATGTCCTCATAGATCAGAGACTGACATGGCGTGCAGGACTGATTCTTATGTTCCTACTTCCAAACACAACTCAATTGGAATCACCGGATATGACGGTGAGTCCTGATAACCTCTGAATCGATCAGGGGAGATACTAAGCTTCTAGTGCAGACCAATACGCCAACTTTGCTGATCTCCAAATGTTCTACGAGAAGTATAGGACGGACGCTATTGGGTCCACTTTCAGAGTCGAGCTAGTCAACAGAGGGAAAAATGACCAGCAGAAGCCCGGGACTGAAGCGAATCTTGACGTACAGGTACGCGAGGTCTCGACCATTAGCCCGAAGTAGCAACTTAAGATGTGCAGTATGCGAGTGCCATTTCGTACCCGACCCCAAACATATTCTACTCCACCGGGGGCTCCTTCGGGGGCACTAGCGATGTGAGTCATATCCTGATGATTGGCAACGCAGATGGTTGACACAAGGGACGGGGCATAGCCGTATCTCGGATGGGTAACGCATATGCTTGGGAAGAACACCCTCCCGCCAACAATCAGTATTAGCTATGGCAGCAATGGTAAGTTCAGCAATATAAATAAAATAACCCCTCACGCCAAACATATACCTCTGTGACAGAACAAGACGTCCCGCACGACTATATGACCCGCGTCTGCAATAGCTTTGCTGCACTCGGCGTACGCGGCGTTAGTGTTCTCTTCGCCTCTGGAGACTCGGGAGTTGGTAAAGGGACTTGCAAAACGAACGATGGCACATCTCGCACACGCTTCCAGCCGATATTCCCTGCCTCCTGCCCATACGTTACGTCCGTCGGGGCAACCCATAAGATTAATCCAGAAGTTGCCGCGGGTCTCTCCCAAGGTGGTTTCTCGGAATATTTCTCCCAGCCACCGTATCAGGCAGAAGCGGTTAAACATTATCTAGATACATTAGGGCCAAAATATAGCGGAATGTTTAACCCACAGGGAAGAGGGTTTCCGGATGTCGCTGCTCAGGGACAAAAGTATGTCCCCCCTAACTCAGTTCATCGTGCTACGGTCTTGAACTAACTCTCTGTCCAACAGCTTCCAGATCGTCGTAAATGGGACGACCATGTCCCGAGACGGAACATCCGCCTCTTGCCCTACATTTGCAGCCGTTATTGCTCTACTCAATGACCATCGCTTGTCGCAAGGAAAGCCCACGCTTGGATTCTTGAACCCATGGTTGTACTTGAATGCAGCCCAGGCGTTAAATGATATCACATCTGGCAGTAATCCGGGGTGTGACACACTTGGTTTCGATGCTGTTGCTGGATGGGTGAGTGTTCTTCATTTTGCCCTACATTGGATTTAGGTTCTAAGAGATTTGGTCCAACAGGATCCTGTGACAGGGCTTGGGACGCCAGATTTCATTAAGCTACAAGCAACTCTCTGAGCTAACCGGAGATACCCTAAAAAAACTAGTTAGCTGCTATCAGCTACATACCATTGGTGAAATGTTATGCGAGCGGCCATACTCAAGCACCAGGGCCATCTAGGCATGTTTATACGGTTAAATACCTCTCACCGTTTCTTTGGTGATTGTTTTAAGCAAATTAGCGAAGTTCATGCATATAGGAATCGAGTAGATACTAGACGTAGACGGTTGTACTTACTTCAAAGGGTCACCCATTCGCACCAGATGGTTACATAGCCTCGCTTTCGCACTCCAATGCCACTACCAGCGTCTTGGGGATATCGCATGCCTCGGCAAGGTCATCCAACACATGAGCCAAGCGGCTTCAGCAACACCACAGGGGTACCGACGCGTTCCTAGGCAGCCTGATAACCCTGAATCAGTACTCTACGATCAATGTTAGCGTGCGCGCGAGCTTACTCAGCTGGGTAAAGCGGTTGGTCAAACGATGAATACTGTTTTTCTCACTCCAGGGATCATTTAGGCAACCCAATGTAGTTATATAACGTTAGCATGAAGCTCGTCAATGGCTTTGACTGGCTGGCCGAATCCGCAGACAGGGACAAGGTAATGGCTGGCATAACCAGGTCGGGCTCTACGAGAAACCAGATATCCCTCACCGGTTTGAAACACACACCATTAAACCCGTGTCTGCACCACTTTGTTGCAGTATATAACCGGTTTATTCGAAGGTTCAACGTGGCCTCAGGAAATTTAGTAACCCATGGGTATATGCGTCGAATAACCACGCTTGTTCCTTGGGTCCCATCAAAGACATTATTCACACAAGCTACAAATTTACCAGCACTCAATGGCCTACTCTTCAATTCGGAGATACCTATCAAGTGGCGAAGGGCGCTATACTAGATGGAAAGTCAGATATGGTACCTAGTACGGGGATAAGAGGCACCTTGATACCACATGGAGGTCGAGAGAGCTTATGGAATATAGCTTGCGCGACAATGACCACGCTGCGCTGCGAATTCTAGTGGGCTATTCAACTACGTAAAGTTAAAGGCACGAAAAGGATCTCATAATTCTTTCAAAGATCAACGGACATGATCTAAAATCAATGGAATGCTAGTAGCCAGTTTGCACACCCACCGACACCATCCCTTAAAAGCTTTACGACGCGAGCGTACCGTCGAATGGGCATCCCTGCCCCCGTCTACCATATATAATCAAGTTTATATGTGGATTCAAATCGTTGGAGGCCGGAAGTAGGTATTTCTGGCAATCTGCGTTTCGATTAAAAACGTGCAGACAGTTTCTCACGGAGCCCAATGGGAAGGAAGATGATCACATGTTCGCCGATTCCATCTGGGCTGCACGTGACGGCACATTTTTTTTGAATACTACATTTATACTACTACAACATAAAGAAAGCGCAGTGCGAGAAAGGGCACAATCGTGACGCAAAAACGTAAGGACGTATCAAAAACCGAAACGATGGTGGAGTCAAGGAAGTGAGGACCGCTCCTAAGGAGGTGCACGTGACGGCACAGCCCCTGATGCGGGGTAGTGATGTGTTGACGTGGCGGACGAGTCGGAAGCGAGACCGGCGACCATGGCGGGGAAAAAGGGGCTCCCAGTCCTCCTCCCCAATGGTACACCTCCCTCTCAGTCGAATTCATCTCATCTTCCTTCGAACGGACAGAAACAAGTCTTACGAGTTAATCGAGCCTGCAATGCGTGTCGAAAGTAAGGTTTTTTCCTATCTTTCGATCGTCGGAATTGGCTAATTTGGTGATCTGACAGGCAAAAGATGCGGTGCGAAGGGCCCGAGAACCCACCATGCGTGAGGTGCAAGGCGAATGGTGTGCAGTGCGTGTTTGAGAAGGTTCCGAAGATCGACGGCGATCAGTCCGAGTGAGTCGAGTGATTGAGAGATTGACTGGGACTTTGTCTGAAATTTTGCTGGCAGACGGTTGAAGACTCTGGAGACGCAGTTTGCGGGTATGCAAGGCACCTTGTTCGATATTCTCTCTGAGTTGCGTCGACCGAACCGGAATGCGCCTGATTCGCCGCGTCCAGCCTCGGCGGGATCTGCGCAGCCATCGCATGAACCCCCGACGATCAAACACTCCCCTCCAGGTCATCCAACATACTCCAACTCTCCGGCATCTCACTCAAGCTACTCCTCAACTGTCGACCCCACGCCCCCAGCTCAGCCATCTAGCCTCACAAACGCACCACATCGGCCGGCGCTTGGATACCAGTATCAACCCCAACTACCGCAACAGTTGCCAAGCCTTCAATCGGTCTTACCACACCACTATCACTCTCCGCCTGGGTCGAACACAGGGTTCGGTTCTCGACCGGCGGGGCCCCCTCATTCGGGTTACCCGTATCCGCACCACACGAATCACCCCCACTCGCATCGAAGGTTACCCGACCCTGGATCCCCGTACCGGCCTGCTTTGTTATCGGGAATAACAAGCGCCGCAAATTCGGATGACGAGGGGGACATACCGAGCTCTGCTCTGCTTGCGCCGATTGGTGTGCTCAATGGTAATAGCATTTGATATTTCATTATGTCTTCGGTTTGTTTTGATGTTCGCAATTTTTGATGAATTTGTCGTAGATCTTGCGAGTGTTGCTGCGCATTCCGACGCAGGCTCGCGACACGGGCTCAAGCGGAAACGTGGTGAACAATCGAGTCCAGGGGGTAAGCATAATATCTTTATTATATTTCTATATATTTATGATTGACATTTATGCTATCGTAGCGCGTTCATCTCGGCCTGCTCCATCCCGATCTCCACATCTTTCTACTCACTCTCCTCTTACACCGTATCCCTCGTCTGGGCTCCCACCTGTCTCCGACGCGCGCTCCGAAATCTCCCATAGGCCGTCCTTGATACATGGCAAACGAGACAGCGAACTTAGTCGAGGGGCGAGTACGTTGAGAGATGAAGAACCTGAACATGAAACTCATGTTGAAGAACCGAGAGCGGGAGAGGGTGGAGAGGTGGAAGCTGTTGAGGAGGAACATATACGCGAGAGGGAGAGAGACGCTATTGAAAAAGGGTTTGTGAGTGTTCAGGAAGCGGAAGAATTGCACCAAATGTGAGTACCCCGTCCCGTTTGTCCCAATTGGTGAATTAATTGGGATTTGGGATTGGCAGATACTTCACGGGCTGCTACCGAGTTCTTGTACGTCTCTCGTGATAATATTCGTAGATTCCGTAGTGCTGATCCTGGGTGCATAGGCGGTGTTCAACAAATCCGTGGATACGCTCGCATCGATCAGAGCCCGGTCTCCATTTTTGACAAACTGTATACTGATGGCGGCGAGCAAGGCGCGAGATGGGGGTGCGCCACCTAGTCAAGTAGGTCTTCCCCCTCTTCCATCATCATGTTCCCATTCTCTTCTCTTCGCCCGACTTCAACGTCGTCTTGAGTCTTCAATCTTAACTTGCTTTTAACATAGACACAACTAGCGCTCGTTCGAGAATGTTCGTGCATGGCAAAAGAATATCTCTTCGGACCTCTGAAGTCCGTTGAGATCGTTCAAGGACTGTTGTTAATCGCTGGATGGAGTCATTCGACTGGACCAACCGGATGGCTAGCCGCGGGTACGTCCTTGTTTTATACCTACCAACCTATCGGCTAGGCTAAAGTGAGCTTTGGAACAGGACATGCGATTCGGTATGCGGTAGAACTCGGATTGCATAAGGCCCTTCCGAGGCTATCCCGTAGGAAAAACGTAGGGGCAGGAGTAGAGAGTGTGTCGGAGACTGAGAAAGCGTTGGTGATTGGTGCGAGGACTTGGTGTGGGCTTTATGTTTTCGGTGAGTGTCCTTTCCTTTTAGTCTAATATAACGCGATTGTTAATTCAACGATGTTTAGAATACCAGTAAGTAGGGTGGAGTTCGGGTTGTGTTGTGGTGATGCTAATATTTGTGGGGTAGGATATCATTCGGAACCGGACGGTGAGTGCAATTGAAGCGCGCAGGCAGACCGAATTGAGCTCATTCGTCCGAATTATAGGCCTGCTATGATGCGGGGGGATAAAGTGAGTTTCAAAAGAATCCCTAGTCCGGCTACGCTTACACGTGTATTGCTCGTAGTCGCTCATCCGAGGTAAGAATGATAATTAATTTAGTTTATACGATTCTGATGAGCGACGGAATATCTAGCACGAGATATACTGCTGAAACACCCGTTGTCGATTCCCACGGATGCGAGGTTGGTGTCGACGTGCGAGCTTATGACTTTGCAGAGTAAGTCTTTCCTCTTCCCAGTTGTTGATTACCTGTGCGAACCCTTTGATTTCAGGCAAAATTCATCAGAGCCTGGGCCCGCTCGACGAACCCGTTAATGAGGATCAGGTTATCGAGTCTCTGAGGCAGAGCATCGTGGATTTGGATGCATGGTTGGCTGAGTGGACCGGAATCATGAGTACGTCCATCTCTTCCATTATGTAGTTGCAACGCTAAATCTGATTAATTGATAGCTGATCTGGGCTTGGACGCGCGCGATATGCAGTTCTTCACCTCGTCAGCGCAGATTCAGATGTTATATGCGCATTTGTTCCACCACTGTATCGCGTTGAGGAACCTACATACCGTGGCGGACGCAAAAGCTTTGCGACCGGAGGTCAGAAATTCCTTCTATTACCCTCATAAGTTCGGTGCTGATTGCGAGGACTATAGATGAAAGAGGTTGCTTTGAGGGCGATTGAATATGCGCGAACGGCGATTACCGTTTGTTTGGAGAATAATGAGTATCGGAAAGGGCTTCGTTATGGTGCGTTCTTTTCTTGGTTACTATCGTTTGATCGATCGTTGAGGTCTTTTATGGTCGGACTGTAGCCATATCGTACAGTCACACGTGCGCCGCGTTTGCTGGAGCCTTTCTGTTACGGTTAACAAGACTGTTCCCCCAAGATCTGGACGTACATGCGATGATTGTTATGGTTGAACAGTTGGCCAATCTATTAGACGAAGGTGGGTCGCTTTACGAATATATGTGACTACTTGACTAATGGTCGTTGTTAGTCCCCGCCGGTCGTTTCGCGCGCTCCCTCTTCCAGATGATCAAAGTCTCTCAAGCCCGTCTTCGGGCGAAACAAGCCGCATTACCTGCGCCACCGACAGCATCCGCACCGACCGCTTCCGTACCTGGGCCGGAATATACGAATGATTTCGCTCAGCTCATTCACCCTAGCCCCGGATTGTTTGAGTTTAGCGGCGTGGAATTTGGAAATCAGGCTTTGGCAAGTGATATTACGCATGGATTATTGAGTATGGACGGAGATTGGCCTGAGTGGATTCAGAATTCGGTGAGTGTTTGGTTTTATTTGGATCCGTGCGGCCAACTAAGCGCCTCTTGAGTAGATTTACGGAGATTTGCCAGTGGAGGGTATGGGCGCGGGCGTGGGCACAGGCGTAGGTGCAGGTGGATATCATGAATTTGCGCAGGCCGACTATGGTGTAGGCGGACCATATGCGTGGGGTTCCGGCGGGGTTGGTCCGTAATGATTTTTGTTCGAAAAAAAGATTCGTCGCGTGATTCGGAGTGGCTGCAATTTATGGAACCTTTGTAAATTTATCTGGGCTAGTATCGTTATGAAACTTTGTTTAGGATCACTGTAGGAACCATTGTTCAGCAATACTGTTTTCATGCGGAATGTTATATACTGGGATACTGGGTGATGTTTCGTCTTGCCAGAACATACATATTACACCAGTTGGAGTCATTGGAGGCTGGAAGCATGGAGGTGCACCAAATTGTAGTTAAGTTTGATTTATATACAAGTTTAGAAAAACGACGAGCAGACACAGACACAAACCATCATTCAAACACATTTCAAGAAAAAACGTCCAGTAACACGAGCCTATTCAAGATCAAAGACATTCGAAATCACCCTTCTCTTATTCCTAGCTCCTCCCTCCTAAGGATTCATGTGTGGGGTCAGACCAGTCAACGCGAGAGGCATACAGATATCGTCCATGTCGTCTTGAAAAGCGTCTTCGAGTTGGGTTAAGTGAGGGAACGCCTGCACGAGAGCGCGCCTCCCTTTGGTCTCTCCCTCGAAATAATGGAACTTGTCTTGGAATGACTGAGGTGTCTCCATGTCGCGTTCGTTGTATTGCATTACGGTTCCGGCGGCCAAGAGGAGATCCGTGAGTTTCATCGAAGATCTGGGGAAATTGAATATAACACAGGCAGATCGGTATGGAACCATTCGACTCACAGCCATCCTGTGCACCCGAAGATAGGTTCCTCGAAGGCCCGTATACCTTTCTCGGGGCCTACTTGAGACATTTCTTCCATCTAGACGA
Source organism: Ceratobasidium sp. C01 (assembly GCA_025200755.1). Classification (NCBI taxonomy): domain Eukaryota; kingdom Fungi; phylum Basidiomycota; class Agaricomycetes; order Cantharellales; family Ceratobasidiaceae; genus Ceratobasidium; species Ceratobasidium sp. C01. The sequence continues at coordinate 27,757 of JANWGL010000750.1, forward strand.
GTATGTGAGTGTGCAATAATGTTCTCAGAATTTCGCGAAATGACGTACTCGGCCGAACAACGTGCAAGCCGCAGGCGAGTTCTTAATGACTTCTTCCTCGTCCTCTGACTCAGGGTCGGCTGCGCATTTGAGCGAATGTGTGGTGCTGCAACCATCAATGTTTCTTGCTACGGCACCTGGAGGATCAAATTGGCGTCAGTAATAAATCGTATGCCGATATATCAAACGCACTAAAGGTCGAAGAACGTTCGTTATCCATAGAGTACCGCAGCCTAAAGTAGTAGTCATAGTGGAAATCGATTGAAGTGCCGAGTCCAAATGGTGAGTAGAGGCGCGTCATAGAATCTAGTTGGCGAGGATCTGGTCCATCCCCGGCTCTATCTCAAGAATCAGAAAGACATTTGACGCGTCTCGACGATTATTTGCTTACGATTCGTTGCAACCCATCAAATCCATATAATAGAGCGAACCTAACAAGGTACGAGCAATCGCCGTCTTGCGTGCTTCATTGCTGAGGCTACTACCTAGTATGATAGCCGCAACGTCTTTCGCTGATTCGAGGAGAAGCCACCAGGTGTCTTGTTCCAGCTCGTCCGAGGTAACTCGAGATGATTCATCGCTTCGTATCGTGTTGATCTTGTCTAGTGCCAAGCGCTCCCTACAAAGTTATCATAGTTATCAAACAGGATACTCAGGAAACAGAGTTGATTACTGACTCATAGTAGGCCTTCCATTGGTTCTCGGTGATCTGATTGTTGTAAGGCGGAAGAAGACTATTACGAAATTTATTATGTCAACGGTGATGGGAAACGAAATGCGACAGGAACGAACGTACTGCCATCGCTGAACACATTTATTTCCCCATTCACCAGTTGGCGCGTCTTGGGACCATTCTGGGCGCTGTAAGAATCTCAGAGTTAAAAATACTCGAGTAGTAAATCACGATGAGTGCCTACTTGACTCCAGTCGGGAGCAACGGAAGTCCCCTGCGTTCGAATCGCGTCGGACACGGGTCTCCTAAAAACAAGTTGACGCGGCATGGTGGTGGTGAAGTTTACGCGTCGTTGCTAGCGCCAGGGCCTTTTCAGTCACGCTCGAACTCCGCGCACTATGACGTAACGTTTAGAGTGGAAGGCGAGGTGATCTGTCACGTAATTGATGAACAGACCTTCGGAGGGCATAGTAATCTAACAAAATGTTTAGTATATGATCATGCAGTTCGTATCGTCTCACACTTCGTTGAACTCGCGAGTGTTGCGCTGGGTAGCCGCGCGCTCGGGAAATTATTTACGTTCCCTAGCGTTGACACGCACTACCTGGCTGAAGATACCGCACTTGGGAATCAAGGTATGTTGTACATTGTTTCATACGAGATAAATATATACATGAATATAAAGATTAATAGTAGCTTCAGCACTTTCAGCGCAAACATAAATACGACTAAGCAAATAAGAAAGAAATCGTACATATCATAACCATACGCTTCATTTCGCTTCTCCTACTCGTAGTTCTCCCGTTCATTCGATCTGGCTCGCCAACAAAAGCCAGCGCAAGGGTACGCACACGCCATCCGCATTTCCTTCGTGCGCTGATTCCAACCTAGCTAACTGCGATAGTTCCTGACTCATTGCGCGCTTGCCCTTGGTTTCGCCCTGGAAGTATCGAAGAGGTTCGTCGAATGACTGAGGGGTCTCCATATCGCGTTCGTTGTAGCGCATGACGGTTCCAGCAGCTAAGAGTAGGTCGACCAGTTTCATTGAAGAACTACGAAGCGTCTGTTTAGCGCCGATATGAACTAAAGGAGCTTAGACTTACAGCCATCCACTGCACCCGAAAAGAGGCTCTTCGAACTCTCTAATTGAGGCTTCAGAGGCTATTAGAGACCGACTTTCCCCCTGGATAAGCGCATCAGTGTGCAATAATGTTTTCGGTGTGTTGGATAATAACGCACTCGGTCGAATAACGTACACGCAGCATCCGATTCCCGTACGATCTCGTCTTCTGCATCGGCGTCGGCCGCGCACTTGAATGGGTCCTCGCCGTTACAATAGTCGATAGTTCTTGCCACGGCGGCTATGCGAGAATGAGGTAAGATAGAGCCAAATTTCACTACAACTCGTATGATACGCACTTAAGAATGAAAATCGTTCGTGTGCCATGGCATGCCGCAGCCTAAAATAATAGTCGTAGTGGAAATCGATTGAAGTCCCAATTCCAAACGGAGAGTACAAGCGCGTCCGAGCGTCGATTTGGCGAGGATCTGCTTCTTCCGGTTCCCTAAACCAAAACGATTAGCATAAAGATTGAACATCCAGCCTACTATTTACTTACTCTCCGTTGCTGCCTGCCAACTCGGTAAAATAAAGCGAACCAAGTAACGTGTGGGCGATCTTTGTTTTACGACTCTCGTCATCCAGACTACTTCCGAGGACGGCGGCCGCGACGTCTCCCGCCGATTTACGCAGAATCTTCCAAGTGTCTTGTTCGAGCTCCTCTGAGATGATTCGTTCTGATTCTTCGCTTCCTATCGTGTTGACCTTGTCCAAGGCCACACGCTCGCTACGATGACCTCAGAAAATTTGTTCGGAAAAGCAAATTGAGGACCTACTCGTAATAGGCTTTCCATTGCTTCTCAGTGATCTGAGTATCGTAGGGCGGAAGAAGGCTATTTAGGGATTCGGGATCTTCGTCAAATGATGTTCAATCAAAAGGATAATGATCGTAAACCTACTGCCATCTCTCAACACATCGTCTCGCCCATTTCTTAGTTGGTTTCTTCTGAGACCATTCCGGACGCTATCGAAGCCACGAACGACCTTAGCACAAACGTACAACTCCAAGAAAAGCGATGAAATACCTGAGTCCAATCTGGAGCCGTGGGTCTTCCTTGCTTTCGAATCGAGTCGCGAGGATGCTTCCGAAAGTAAGGAGGCCAGATTTCTGATTCGTGAACCCAAACCCAGGCGCTGCGTCGAGGGGGCATGGTGGAGGTCGAGTCTAGGGCGAGCCCTTGACATCACAGTTTTAAATGTGTCGGAGTTGAACTAGCTGTGCCTTGTGACCTACAACTGTGGCGGCAAGGAGATGACGTTTCTTGTTTGTGCCTGTTGGAGCCGTACATGAACGGTATACAACAAGAAGGTTTTGTAAAATTGATCGGGATAGCTGTATTACGATGGTAGGATAACAATACACAAAAACTCTACTTATTATCGTAATGTGTATTTCCTGGTTTCGTGTTGCGTGGGCCACTCTTGTTCTTGTCGCTTCAAAGAGTAATTATGTAACGGAAATATCCGAGCACAGCTTTAGCGCCGACCGCCCTCACCAATACGACCACACCCGATCCACAACATTTGCGCACTTGTTCCTACACAATTCGTATGTTCGAGTCCAGCACACAACCCTCTACGGAGAGCTATCTAGTTAGATTCTCCGAAAATACAACCATCGGTTCTAGACCTGGAAGCGCTATTAAGCGATCGAGGCCGATTCAATCGATCGCCATACCAGAACTTTTGCGGTTGATATCTAGCTTTCTGTCGCGATCTGATGCGGTCCGTTTTGCTCAATCCTCCAGCTTGTGCTTTCACACAGCTATTGGACATATTTGGTGCTCCGTCTCCAACCCTTGCTATCTGTTCGCGTTGTTACCCGGTGTCTCATTTGCGAGGCGGGACCGAAACAGCACCACGCATGTGAGATACCCAGCAATCATTAAACCTATAAACCAAACTAAAGTTTATACTCCTAGACCTTACGAAACCTAGCAAGCTGCGACTTTGCGCGATTTAACTTCCACGCCCCCCTGGTTCAACGCCTCGAAATCCTCCATGAGCCCTTCTACTCTGAGTCCGGGTCTGATTGGAGCTCGTTGATCTCGTACACGCGAGAAACTCCGTTACTCCCAAACCTGCGTCATCTTGTTTTCGATTCTGGAACCCTATCTCGAGAACTCTCCTGGGTGACTGTCTTTCTGCTGCCAGGTCTGCTGAGCGTACAAGACCATGCAAGTCTATGGGGGAGAACGCTTGGTAGCGAAGCTGTGTCTGATTTTCTATCCAGAGTTTCAAACCGCTGCTCTACGCTTCAGGAGCTCAGCATATTTCCGAAACTGAATAGCGAAGCGAACGAGTCGGACGCCTCGACTCCACTGAGTTTGCCTTTCTATTACCACATCGGCTGTATGCGGAACTTGCGGGTCTTGCACACTTCGGTTGACATTCTGAACGATGCCGCTCTACCAGTCCTTGGTGCGTTGCCGCTACTCGACACTTTGGTGGTACGCGAATTTGAAGGCCCCGTTTCCGATTTCCATATATCGAGTGCAACTCTACCCTGTGATGCATTTCATGCACTTCGAACTCTCTGGTTGCCGGTTCTCGGTCCTGACGGGTTCAAAACCATCTGGGGTATGCAACAGCTTGTTGCTCGACCTGTGGCCGTACAACTTGCTTTTACTAAGCCCGAATTCGAAGCAAGTGCGGAGGAGCTGCTCGGTGACATCTGCCGACGGAGCCCTCAAATAACTGAACTTGCACTTAGGGTCAATCCAAGTGTGGGTAATCTTTCCCCTAGCATTTTCTGGCCACTTCAACGTTTATCCCTAAAATCTCTATCGATCTACGGAGTTCGGCTTTCTGTGCCGGAAATCATAGGGAGGATTTTGCCCGATGTCTGTCCTTTGCTGCGCGAACTATTGGCGGAGGACCTCTCGGTTTTAGTTCCTCAACTACATAACTTTGCTCGCCTCCCGCATCTTGAGTATTTGCGCGTCCACATACATTGGAGTACCTGTTCCCTCCTGGAAGATTGGGTGCCAAAGTCACCATACGTAACTACTTCATTTAGGCGGTTAGAAGCGATGCAGTGTGAAGACATCTCGATGGAATCAGCGTTACTTGAGAAAACAGTTTTGTCAGCACTTGAATCTTTAAACCTTTCCTTTCGCATCTAATGATTATTTTGTAGATTTTTACTTAGCTTCTGGCCTGGGCTGAACTCGGTCTCGGAAGTCACATCATGCTATCCTAAAAACAAACATTCGATGCCACGGTTGATTGAACGACGCTTGCAAGATATACGGTTTACCAGGTGTCGTTGCACTATCTGTCGTAGGTATGAGGTTAAAGGGGGCTCTTATGTATATCAATAGCTTCTTCTCAATTAAAGCTCAATCTTCACGAGTTCCAATACTTCAGACGCATACATAGTTAGCTGCATCCTACATTAGGCTGCAGGGTTGGTAACACGGGCCTCGAAGGCTGTCAACGAAAGACACGTTGAAGTACTCGGTGGAAGATATCTAAATTTGGAAGTGCTTTCGTGTGGCGATATTGATTTGTGGTTCGTTGTGGTTCTATCTCTACCTGTACCTCGTGTTCCCGCGGCCGCCTATCGTGCGTGGGCAATATTGTTCCTTGTTTAGATGGATTTACCCGGATAACGGCTCCACCCTAGTCTGATTTTTTTGCGTTGGTAAGTTCCCGTCTCACAGTAGTCGTTTAAGCATCATATTGTACAACGATTTCCTTGAAATATGTAAACACACCAACCCTCATGTATCACCTATGCACCCCCCTGTACGCCGAACACCACGTTGGACATTTGTGAGGATCCGGAAGTAATATTGTAGTCTTACCGGAATCTATCTCGAAGTCAACGAAATTCCCTCCGATTGACATACCCGTCAACGCTAATGCCCGCGTGATACGCCAGTTGAGTTAGCTATTGGGATATATGCGTTCGGAAACTGTGAGTCCGGGATCTAGGGTATAAGCTCCGGGACACGTCAGCTGCCACCAAATAGAGCATTGAGAGACTTGGTGAGCGGATTCCCGATCTCGGGTACGCCTTTGTAGTACAAGTTTGGATCAGCGGTCCTGGTATTCCTGTAGAAATTCTTTATGTATATACAAAAAGAGTTCTGGAATCGTATGGAATG